>JAOUZG010003068.1:23802-36232 GCA_026289955.1 Argiope argentata
TAATTAATAAAAATTTGATTTTAGATTTTTGTTACTGACTTTGTATCGAACAATTTAAGTAGAATTCTGCTAATTATTCCATGTAATATATTAAATATTTTATTTTCGTTACAAATTTAACTGTTCAATGTCATGTTATATTATTAGATTATTTTAACACATTCAAAACTACCGACTGACTCAAATTTGTAAAAAAAAGGACTAAGTGGTTGCTTACGGATCGAACATTTTTAGCGCCGTCGTCCTTCCACATGGTAGTGCGTCTTGTGATTTGGGCATCCTGGGTTCGAGACTCGGTTCAGGCACGGTTATTCTTCATTTGTTCCATCCGTGAGATGCGCGAGTGTGCCCCTTTGGGAAAAGGGACTGTGCAAGCGAATGTGTTGCGTGAATAGCAAGGACTTACTCTCGACCCTAGTTGGTGATTCTCAAAACAAGAGACGCACCCTTGGCTTAAAATCGCTGACTGTATCAAACGAGCTTGTAAGTAGGAATTGCCATTAGAAAACAAGCAAATAAAAACATTTTTAGCCCTTTCAATGGTATTTTAGCAAAAGTGTCTATTATTTCATGATGCTTTAAATATTGTTACAAGCGGGCGTGTGCCGAGGTTGGCGGAGTTTGGCGAGGAGCTTCGCACCAGAAGGGGTTGGTTTGGTGAAAGGAATAGTCTGATAGCTGCTGTGACCTTTCACGAAGCCTTGCGCTGGCTCGCTCGGTTATATTAGGAGATGGGTTGCCGTAGGTTGAGTCAGTTAGTTTTTCTCCTTTTGAAAGAGAAGCATCTCTCTGGACTAGCGGATTCCTTTTCTCACTTGTTATTAGTGAGCTGTGTTTACGTTTGATGTTCAAGTTTTATTATTGAGCTCGCTGCGATTTACTGTTGCTGTGCTATACGATAGCTGTTTTGCAGTCTGTGTTTATCGTGCGTAAGGCTTGTATTTACGCTGTAATTGACTGTTGACTACTGGATTGTGTTTATTGAAGTTTTACTTGATCATGCCATTCTGTAAATAGCTGTAAATAAATTTGTTTTATCTTCAAATAAAGTCCATTCAATCCGAAACCGCTACGCTAAAAACGTAACGATATTTAATATTTGCAGTTAACTGCTTAGCATCGTTTTAGATCATTAGATAATTTTAACACAACCTTGATGCTACCGACTGTCTGGAAAAATTTATAAAACGTTTATTTTAGATTCCAGTTGATAATTTTATATCGAACATTTTAAGCGCCACTCTTCTTATTATTTCCTGTGATATATTAAATATCTTATATTCATCGTTAACTATTAAATGTCATTTTAGATCATTGGATTATTTTAACACATTCATGAAGTTATTGAGTATCCAGAATAATTTATAAAATACTGGTTTGCGATTTTGACAGTTAATTTTAAATCAATGGATATTTTAAAAACATTTATATGTGGCAGCGGTAACTTTGAAATTTTTTTCATGTGATATAAAATATTTTAAACTTTAAAAAAGATAAAGTAAAATTTGGGAAATTGAATTTTTCTTCATTTTTTGAACATGAATAGTTCAGCTAATTTTCAACATACAGACCATCATTAGAACAAAGTAAAATGAATCGACATTTCTAATTTGCCGTGTTTATCCTCGATCAATAAACTAGCAAATAAATTTTAACTATATTTAGTATAATAAACATATTTTAAGTAAAAATTGATTTACATTTAAGCTGAATTGGCTATTGATTTATGTTTAAGCTGAAACTAAAAATGATTTTAGGAAAAAATAGAAGTCATTAATTCATCTTAAGAATTTTCACTTCTGTTTTATGTCAAGTCAATAGTTCTCGGCCCATGATACATCAGCATTTTAAATTTAGACAAGAAATATGTTAGCAATGTAGTTTCTAGAAAATATTTAACTATCGAAACTAACAAATATCTAAAAAGGATCAAGATATTTGGTAATTATAAGCCTGTTACAATATGAAAGGTAGATTGCGAATCCATTTGATATAAGAATTTATAAGAGCTCGCAAAGAGAATTGGGTTTGCAATTTGATATAAAATGCTTAAACATGAATTCATAGTCCCTTAACAAGAATTCACTCAAAGCATTTTTAAATAAACTAACTCTTCCACTCCAAATATTATAAATTCTTTAAATTTGCATACATTTAAATAAATTACTGCTTAATTACTTGTATAGCAAATTTTTAATTATAATTTCAACAATTGTTTTCAATTGTATAATACAATTCAGAACGAATGAAAATTAAATATTAAATACAATATTTAAGAAAATGGTTTTCCATATTTAATACCTACGAATTCTGAATAATAAGCTGCTAAAAGAATTAATTTTTACTCTAGAAAAAGAAAATTAAGAAAAACTAAACACTAAGTTATTACAACATTTTCAGATATGGTAAATAAATGTTATGTTTTATAAACAAAAGTCCATTTCTCAAGTAAAATACCTTCCAAACTTACGATCAGTGAGGAATTTACGAAGCTATTTTTTTACTTTGCCTTCGAATGCATATAAATCCTAATTAAAGACATTGAAATTTCCATGAAAAACAATTAAAAAAACCCAGCGGGAAACTGCAATTCACCCAAAATTTTCGTATCTACATTCTTATCAATAAACTAACAAATTCTAATAATTTTTATTTAAATTGATAAAAGGATTTTAAGTAAAGGATATAAACCATTAACTAGTCTTGCGCATTTCTACTTTTCATTTGAATCAAATCAATATTCCTCTAACGACTTTGATATATGAACCGTCTGAAACTAACAAATTCATAAATTGAATTTAACATTTCCACGAGGGGTCAGAAATTTTTCGGTCAGAGGAATAAATAATATTCAGAAATCAAATACAAAACTGAAATCAAAGTATATAAACTTTTATTTACATATTTGATATACTAGAACAGATAATCAAAAAGGCTATTACAACATAAAAAAGTACAATATAAATGCATGAAGAATCCAATACAGGTATCAAAACATCAAGTGTCATTACATAAATTGGATTAAGAAGAATTCAGTTTCATAGTAAAGCATTCAATTAACATTAAATTAAACATACTTAAGGTAGAATATTTTATGCAGCATTAACTGCTATAATTAGGAAAAAAACGCATTTATATAAATTAATGCAATTTGCAGAATTTCGTTTGAAAATTCATTATAAAAATTTATTTCAATGCATAATGTAATGCAGTGAATGCAAAAGTTTGATATTCAGTTAAATTTAAAAAAAATTAGCAAATTTATTTTACTGATAAGCTGATAATGCAGAGCCCTACACTTTCTCATGTTATTGGAAAAGTAAAAAGTGACCTACCCTACATTTAGATTATTTAACAATTCATCGCATCCATTCACTTTTTCCTTCAACAAAGGCATCCGAGTAGAATTTTAAGTATATTATTTTATATTAATCATTAGAGAGTTTCGTGTTTTCTCTAAAAGCATAATGATCACCGTGGTGATCAAGCACAATGATCAAATGCTTTCTGAGAATGAAAGGATATTCTGATTGACTGGCCGGCCGAGCCAATCAAAATACACTTTATCCGCGGATGTAAATTTTAGACCAAATTCAGAGTCGAAGTAACGATCTATTAAGAATTTTAAATTTACTATTAATCTTAGTATAACTTACTATTTTATTTTAAATTTAAACACAAATAAAATATTAATTTAAAAAATAATTGCAAATGAATGCAATGAACATATTGTATACATCTACACAAATGACGGTTAAAAAATTTGAAATTAAAAAAAAAAAGATTTAAATTAATAACCATTGCTATTATGCCTAAATTGTTTCAGAAACAATGCGATGCATTATGAAATTCACATATGAAAGATAATGAAGGAAAAAAAAAACTGAACGTTTCTTTTATAATACTTTAGAATATTTATAATTTTAAAAATCTAATATCAATCTCATAATATTACCATAAAAAGTCACTTCGAAATGCAAAACTGTTTCATGTGCATAAATACGATTCATTAATATTTATAGAAAATATTTCCGAAATTTCAGGCAATGTAAGAAGACAAACATACATGCTAACGGTACGTTTTGATTTATCTTCCATACACATTTTTTGGGGGGACAAAAGTTTAACTTTTGTTAAAGTTGACATTCGTATGACGGTTATAATAGCAAATTTCGCAACTTTAGAGTTTATTTTTAGACCAAAATTCTTTTAGATATCTTGGAAAATATCACTGAAATTGAGCTTAAACTAATACATACGATATTAAGCAAAAAATAACTTTGCATATTTAAAACAAATATTTGGAAGGTGAATATCAGTATTATTGTGAAATGCAAAATTCTTCAATATAATAGAATCGTATACATACGGTCATAAGAACACATTAATATACAATATGTGGTCATATCACACAACTCAATTTATAATCACAAAGCGAGTTCTAAAAATGAACAAAATCATGAAAACAATTTCATGAGTATTGACATTTGGTACAGAAGACTAATTTTTTAAAAATATACAAGTAAAATGAAAAACAGATCCGTTTACAAAAAATATTTACACTTTTAATTTTGGCTATAGTAATCGGCGATTAAAAATAATCTTAACAAACCTGATGGCAAAAAGATTCATTTTGCACTCAGAATGATAAAGTAATGCACTATGGAAATGGAATTGTTTTTTTTTTTAAATTTCCTAATAACCACGATTTCTCCATTTATTGCGGGTCACTGAGAACTATTCTTATTAACTTTCAGCTCTACTAAGAGATTAATAAACATTTCAAAGCGAATTTTAACTGAAATATAAACCAAACATCCAGTCTTGTAAAATTGCGTTAACATATTTCATTTTGCTTGTAATCTACCAAATTTTAGGTTATCCCTATTGTTACAAGCAGGCGATCTCCGCGGAAGAACGCCAAAGTTGGCAACGTTTGACGAGGAGCTTTATGCCAGCCGGGTTGGTTTGACGAAAGGAATAATCTGTGAGCCACTGGATCGCTCAAAGTGTTTTGCGTACTTTTGGGCGCTCGTTCGCTCGGCTATAAGGGACGGCTGGCCGTAGTTTCGGCAATTGCGTTTCCTCTCGCAAGAGAAGCGCTTCGCTGGACTAACGGATTACTTTTCTCTTGTTATTAGTGAGCTGTGTTTACGTTTGCCGCTAAAGTTGTATTATAGAGCTTACTGCGATTTACTGTTCCTGTGCTATACTATAGCTGTTCTGCAGTCTGTTTTTATTGTGCGTAAGACTTGCATTTACGCCGTAAGTGACTGTTGTCTGCTGGATTGTTTTTATCTGAAGTTTTCCTTTCTCAATTCATCCTGCAAATACTTTTAAATAGCTGTAAATAAATTTGTTTGTGCTGTCACGCTAAAAACGTAACAATATTAAAAAACCCATTTCACCAATGTAGATTAAGAAATAATCATTTTAAAACCAAAGATTAAAAAATTAGTATCATATTTGCCGGGAATGAATGTAGAGCAATATTTTAAAGTCGGTATAAGAATAAAAATATCAAATCAATATTTCATGTAAAATTTTTCTGAAGTGCCAAACACTTGTTTTGAATCAGATGCTTTGCACACTTCAAGCTTTGCAAAGTTAGAAAAAACTTCAAATGCATATAAATATTCAGTATTTGGCTCTTGGAATAGAATAAAACCTTTCAAAGGTATATTGATATCCTCAAGTAATGTTGATTACATACATAATCAGTTTTCCACTGCACAGACAATTTTTTTTGGCACAAATAAGTTTATGTGAAGCCAAAATGAATTTTGTAAACTCAACTGCATACCCATTCTTAGTTCCAATGAAAACACTCCTAATAGTTGCCAGGTTGAAGGCTCCAAATGATATCTTGTGCCTTAATCACTAGAGTTAAAACATGCAGACATCTGAAAAAATAAAATGAATAGATTAAATCAAATTATCGGGAATAGCCATTAGACGATAGAATATAAAAGACTAAATTTTGATGTTTAAATCTAATCAAATAATACAATTATCTAAAATTGTTTAACTGCTATCAATAGAAAGGGAATGTAAGGCACTATGAATATATAAACAACAATTTAAATACAATTTAAAAAGTAATATAAAAACGATTTTTTAAAAATCAATTCCTACTGAGGATATTAGGGAAAATTTAGCAAGTTAGGAAAGATTTTATTTTAGTTACTTTATTAAATAATTACAATTGTTGTTCCCGTGTTCCGCTTTACAGCGGAATGTAGGGTGCAGTAGCTTCCGAGGGAAAGGACCCCTGAGCACCCGAATAACGATCACCTTTGACTCAGTAGCCGCAGTAGTGTTATTCTCGACGTGGAGAACTTTCTGACCAGATTTGAACTCGCAACACAAGGGATGCGAACCTAACGCCCTACCAACCAGGATATCTAGACCTAACAACTGCAACTACTATAAAGGACTGGTATAAAAGCGAGAAAATTAGCTTTTATTTAATAAATAAAAATTAACGAATTAATATTTGAAAGAACTGAATTACCATCGAGTTTCATCCACTACAACTTCAAAAAAAAACTACTTGTACTTGATTGGATGAATAAAGGGTATTTTATTAACGATTGAGAATTTGAACAATATACCAAGCCATATCTATACAGGGAGAGTGTGAGCTAATAGTAGGAGTTAAAAAATAATTAAGCATTTGATTATTCCACAGTTTTCTAAGACATGCATGTTTTTATTCTCTGTGAAAATCAGAAGTGTCAAATAATGAATGCTCTAATAGCTTCCTATCGTCATCGTTTAGACTTTTGAATACGGTTGATTTTTTTTCCTGCCAGACTCTCGAAGCTTTCACAGAAACGCATAAAAGCTTCGAAAACTATGCGCCAAAAAACGCGAAACGAACGCTTGCATAAGAGAAAAAATCCGATGTTGAGAAATGAGAACAACTTATTTCATAAAACTTGTCAATGAATTTCCTAGATCGCCGTTCACATACTTGAAATCAAATATACTCGCCGTATTGATTACTATACGCTAGTAACTGCAATAAATGAAGAATTGAAAATTCTAAATATCAACTTCAATAATTTTAGTTTGGCCCCAAAAATAACTGTAATGAATAAATGACATAAATTATGAATATTAAGCAAATGTACCTGCATAAGCACATATCTGAAAAAGATTTGAACATACATTTACCTATTGACAAGAAGGACAACATAGACCAACACCATTCTTGGACAGTGAATTACTTTGGCATCTATTTACAAAAATTGATCTTCAAGTATATTGCGAACGGTTATTCGGTTCTTATGTTTAGAAGCAGCTAAAAATTCAAAGTTTCATCGAAACTACGGTATATGCATATTTTGTGCCATTGGAATAATTTCCCGAGGGTCCAAATAAAATAGTTTCCGAGTATCATGCTATTTTGAATTTATTCTAATGATTCAAGAACTTACGATAATCTGTGGTATCCAATTCTCATGGTAAGAAAATTGCCGAGTATGATTGCTTTTCTATGGAACCGAGAAAACCACATTCCTGAATGTGACAGCACACTTATCCAAGAAAAAATGCCTCTATAGTAACATTATAGTAGTTCGTTGATTGGTTGAATACCTAATGAAATAAGAAAATTTTATAAGCATAATTATTTCATAATCAAGAGTGATTGGATACAATTTTCGATTGGATTTGACTGTATTATTCATGCAACTTACCGATATCACTTCAATACCCTTTTTTCTGCCAAGCCAGACATCTTCCATATTTAGAATTTGCGGCAGGAGCCGAAGTGCTATTCAGTGCAAAAATAAGGAGTGGTATTAAACCGCTGTTCAATGAAACGACCTCTAATGTATTCTTTGGACAATGCTCTGCTCTATTATCAATTGCATGATATTCTGCCTCTTTTTTTTTAATCATAAGACGTTCCATTACGAGTCAACGCGTAAAATTACGCCAAAGTACTTTCAGGTATAAGTAAAATAATTGATATCTCCAAAGTTCTTGCCATTATTATTCTAAACTGAAGTTATCATTCGTTTTTTCTGCTCATCTCTTGAAAACAGCTTGAGAAGTAATGGCCAGGCTTTCTCCCTAACCAAGATTATGAGAAGTTTAGTTTAATTATATTAACATGCCGTCGTAAGGCAACACTATGGCTATTTTGGGATGGACCGTATAAGTTTTAACCACGGTCAGATGACGAGAATAAGATCCGAGCTGGCATCTCCCTCTCCACACATTACACCAATGGGAGGATGTTTGGCCTTGACAGATTTAACATGCAACAGTCCCCCTTACATGATGGTTCTTCGGTGGAATTGGGTCTCAAACTTAAAACCTTACTGCCCACGAGCTAAGTCCTTACTACCAAGCCACTCGGATTATGAGAAAAAACACAATTCAGACTCGTCACTTAGATGCCACTTTCTCTGGAATACGCAGGGATTATATACATGCACTTCCCTTTCAATACACTGTTGAGGTCATTTTTAACTTCCGGTAATGTTTCTTTTGTATTAAGTTGATACATTAAGCTTAGTCTAATATTTCAGGCTTTATATTATCAGGCTCCATACCATCCGTTCTGACGTGACCACTTGCTTCAAAACCTTTTAACATCTGAAAAGAAATTTACGATTAGATACGAAATCTCTAGAAAATTATATAAAATACAAGAATAGGCATTTTACTTATCCTTTATCTACATCTAAAAACTTGATAAGAATTTGCTTGCAACTTCATTGATAGAAATTAAAGTTTTCCAGTTTTAATTAGGAAATCTTAAAGCTCACATCAGTTGATTTTTTTCTTAAAAAATTAACCTATTACCAATATTTGAAGTACATTTTTAAAAACTATTCATCTAAATATTTGGTTTAAAAATACTTACGAATCTTTTCATAGAGCTTTAAGTGTACATTGGAAAATAAGCCGTGCATCTAATTTGCCAGCTAAGCCTAATTGTTGATTATACTTCAAATAACAATTTATTCAATAAACTAATACTCTTTAAAGCGACCCACAAAATGCTTAATGGTAAATTATATGAATTTCGTTTAAGGAGCATTCAAATTTAAATTTTGGCCGGTTGAATTTCAAATGTTATGGAATATTCTGTTTAGAATACTTAAACAGAAAAAGCGAAATGAAGGATCTTACCCAGAAGCATTTTTATTAATTACAACTTAAAGATAGAAAGACGTTAATTTTTAAAAAAGTAACAACATTTATTCATTATAGAAAGTAAGTTTCCTTCGGTCCCTACAGACACAAAACAATTACCTTGAATCATTTTTTGGTCCTGTAACGCATGCGTCTTGGAATAAATAATTTGAGTTGAGTTATATTAACATCCCGTTGAAAAGCAACACTAGGGATATTTTGGGACGGAACTCGTAATTTTGAACCACGATCAGATGACATGGGTGAGATCTGAGTTGGTACCCTCTCTCCATACCATACCTGTGGAGGGACGCATAACCCTGATGCCTTTAGTCAACCCCTCTTACATGACGGTTCTTCGTTTTAATCGAGGTTCGAACATAATACCCCACGATCCATGAGCCGAGTTCTTACCACCAGGTCATCACGACCCCTATATTCCTGGGTCCTATACTACCCTAACGATAACATGCAAATAGCCATCATAGTATTACATGTATTTCAATACCATAATTCTTAGGTGAAACTTTGTAATTCCCTCTAATATATTATGTTTCACTTCTCTTTGGAGCTTCCAGAAAACTTAATTTCGAGACGAAGCGGATACAGTTGGTTTCCAAACGCCATATGTCTTTGCCAGTTTTATCAATATAATTTGAAAACTTACTGTGTTCCTTGAATTCCTGGTTCTTGAATGTCATCTTGGGAGAATACTTCCTCGCATCCAGCGTTGGTGAAGATGTTTAGCATGCACATGTAATTGAGAAAACCGTACTAGTGATCGACATCGGGCCTATGTCAAACAAGACATCTCGGACACAGATAAGTTGTCAACCCTATTTAAAACGAGTGAAATATAGATAAACTATTGCATTCCAATCTTCATTTCGATACGACAATTATAAGCAGCATAACTTACCGGTATTACTTCTATACAGCTCCGAGATAAAGTCCCCTGGCCCTTCAGTTGGCTATTATCAACACAATCTTTGCCAAAAACTTAGAAGGCAGTCACTCCACATAAGGGGAAAGGGCTTGCTTCATTGCTCCAACAAAAATCTGAAGTCTACAGAGAGTTGCTCTAATAACTGCTGGATTTGTTTTGTTGATAATTTCTGTGAGGTTGCTCTTCTTTTAAATGAGTAAAAATAGGATGAATCCAACAAACTTCCTGATATGATAGCAGTGGAATGACATCCAAGGTTATATTAAACCCAGAAACGTGTCCAATTAAATATCCATTCTGCATATTTTCAGAAACAACGGAAGTAAACAATCGCTATGGCTCTTTCCTATATCATTAGACTATACCAAGTAAAATCTACACAATTATGGCACTTTCGTCACTTGAAAGCCACTTTTGTAGAATATCCAGAGATTATTATTTCTTTTGTATTCATTCAAAACACCAAATGATCAGATTTCAATGCGTCTTAGAAGCTTTCCCAAAGTTTAAAAACATACGAATGGGCAGCTAGCAATTTAGTGTTTAATTTTAAATCTTGGAAAACGATAAATTGCAAAGATTATCCCAAGCTTAATTTTTTTAATGAAACATTTCTTAAATGGAACAACCTTCTTAACCTTAAAGCCCTTTTTTTAGGCTTTATGAAAAAAGTTATTTTTTCATGCATCAAAAGAGAGAAATGAACTATTAAAATTTTCAATTTCATATACGCTCAAAATATCTGCATTTAATGACATTATCCCTAATGCTTAATTAATTCCATCACATTTTAAAAAAATTCCCAATCCAGGCTCTAATTTGTTTCTTCCTTTCATTCAATTCAAAAGGTAATTAGAATTCACCCGCATTCAATATGTGAGATCATTCAAACTTCTGTTTTCAAATTTTGATATGGAACAAACTAAGTTTCTAATATCTGGAACAGTGGTTTTTTTTTTAAAAAAAGATTTCTACTTTATTCAGTAAAAATTATATACTTTATAGTACAAAAATATCCAATCACCTTAGGATTAATTGATACGTGAGCAAAAATTGAACAAATTTTTCCGTATGAAGTGCTATGTTGTAACGTCAACCACGGGGAAAAATTCATATATAGAAAGAAAAGAACGACATGGATAACATTACTGTTTATGTTATAGGTTGATTTCAAAGGGAAGGAGGGAAAGGATGATTAGAAGAACGAAATGCTTCATAATTTAAGATTTCGTCTACGAAATTAATACTGTCCAAGATGGCTAGAGCCGCGAGCTGAAACTTAAAAAATAAATGGCAGTTTTGGACTAAATGTAGAAATCTTGGAATAAATCGTTTCATTTCCAATATTAGAACATTTTACTGCCACTCTACGAATAAGTAAATGCAATTCGAAAAGAAATATCTAAAGTACATATAGTAAGCTTTTCAAGGAATTACACTTTTTAACGAGCCAATAGATTTTTTTTAAATATAGAGCTCAGTCCTAATGAAAACGTAATAAATAGAAGATTCTGGAAAAATATAACTAATTTCAGCGCAATATGAATTCGAATCCATTCTGTTCATGAGTATGTTATTCAAGTGCTGTTTATTGATATTATACCATAAATAATTTCGATTATAATTTAAAATCATAATGCATTTTAATTATCAATTTCAGTACAATTCTAATCACGAATGATTCTACAAAATATAAAACGACCAGCATCAGAACAATCGATTTATATATTATTCAGTTCTAATTCGAGCTTATTCTTAGGTAAAGTGGAAAATTCAAAACAAAAAGACGATTATTTTGTCATAAATATACGGCTGTCAAATTGAGGGGATTCAAATGTAAAATGAATTAAAATTATCAAGACCTGTTTTAATGCTAAACCTATTTCGGTGTCGCCTAGTCATTTTTGTTAAGCATTTTTTTTCTACTTCAAAGTAATGTTTCAAACTCATCGCCCCCTATATCCCTACTTTCTATCGAAATTATTATTGTCAACGTAAAATTAAGCAGTTGATAATAATGAGACTTAGTAAATCGTTCACAACATACAAATACGGCCCGGTTTTCCAACATCATTTTACATTTTTTCAATAAATACACACACCGAAACCAAAACATGCATTTCCCACGCCTTCAACATTAGGTGCCGAAAATACAACTCGCTCATTACCCACGACTCCAACATTAATTCCCGAAACCACGACTCACACACATACATTACCCATGCCTCCAACATTAACCACCGAGATCACAACTCACTCATTACCCATGCCTCCAACATTAACCACCGAGATCACAACTCACTCATTACCCATGCCTCCAACATTAACAAC
>JAOUZG010003089.1:9836-20326 GCA_026289955.1 Argiope argentata
ACTGGCTCAAACGTCGCAGGTTCGTACCGCGACCTTCAATCGCCACAAATCCTTTACTATAACTGAACTTTAAAAAAGGCAATTGCCATTTATAACAGTAATTAAATTTGGAATAGTAATTAGTTGAAAATTTTATTTTAAATTAAATACAATGTTAATGTTTTGAAATAGCTACACCAGTATTACAATTTTATGCCAAACCTCAATTTTAACATATCTTTCATGGCAGTAATAGAAAGAATGTTTTAGAAGAGGTACTTTTGAGTTGTGGCAGTAATTTGTTAAAATTAGAAACAAAAATTTCTTGGCAACAGTAATTACTTGAAGTGAATTTAAAACTGACAATTGTAGGTAACTCTTTTAAAATAACAACTTGAATGACTATTTGTGATTATTTATGACTATTCTGCGACAGTCATCTGTTAAAATAGCCCTTTGAGAAATAAATATGTTTTGGTGACGATAATTACTTGAAATGAATTTCAAATTGACAACTACTGCTAATTTTTTTCAAAATAAGATAATAATTCATTTCAATCACAAACATGAATCGTAAACTAATATTTTAAAAATGTAATTACTTAAAAGATAGTAATTATTAAAAGATATTTTAAAAATTTGAATTTTTTAATTACTACATGCAAATTACTATCTCAGTAATTAACCGAAATAGAAAAATTCGATACTTAAATAAAATATATTTAAACTACATTTAAAAATGGATCAAATTTTCATACATTGTTTCGCAGTATTATATAACTGTTCGGATGGAAAATAACGCAACTAACCGAAAAACAATTTCTTTACAGTTTGTATCTGAAATAAAGTAAAACAGCAAATAAAGTCTGTATTTCTCTACAATCAAATGAAGTCTATTTTATTTACCGATCGTAACTGAGATAGCAACTACAGTATTAAGCACATAATTTTTAAACTTTTAATTAAAACGAAGATGCAGTTGTCAACAATTAATACACACTTCATATGCGGGAATTCCAATGCCGTTTGGGGAAACGCAAATGCCCAAATTTTCTACGCCAGTCGGGGTAACGCTATGGATATTGAATTTTTTTTAATTTCCTTTATTTTGCTTTATTTTAATTCAAAAGTACTTCAAAATGAATCCGAAAAAATGACTAAATAACAATGTTTAGTTTTAAATATACCAAACACCAAGAAAATAAACAGAATCGTTTGAAATAATCGGTCGAAAACATTTTAAGCTTAGCTTCATTAGCGATGGGAAAAACAAACTGAAGTCTTACTGAAAAAATGAAAATTTTTGGTGGGAAAATTAATATTTAATTAAAAAATCGCCATTCAGTCAACCGGAATAAATAGTGGTATACGTCCTATTCTAGAATATAATCTATCTCTGTGCTAAATTTCATCCAATTTCGTTCAGCTGTTCTGGCGTGATTGTCTAGCATCATCCATCCAAACTTTAACATTTATAATAGTAGCACAGATTTCAAAACGAAAACATCGTTTTGAATATATAAAATGTATGAAGTCACATATTTTTTTTTAAATTTTAATTGTATAGCTTATTTATTAAAAAGCTACACTAGCAAACTGGTTTTTAATTTCCTAAAATTCTCATGATCAAATGCCAGTTTAAAACATTTCAAATTCAGATGCAGTCATAAACTTTTTTTTCTCGATATTATCATAAATCAACGAAAAACCACACGTCAAAAAAGTATTTTTGGAGCAAGTATATAAACTTCATCTTCCTGCTTTTGTGTAAATAACCGTTTATTCTTTTGTTAAAAGCTTTTTTTAAAACTTTTTCCCGAAGATACCTCGAAGGGGGTGAGAAGTTGTAAAATTCGACGAAAGAAAGAGAAACGTTCCAAAAAAAGATCTCGTCATTTACGCATCCTCAAATTCCCTGTTCGAAGAACTGTGATGAACTCTCCCGTACCTAGGTGTTCCAGAGATAACAGCAAAATGTTCGAAGAACCCCTCTAATGGCGGTTTAACGATAGGCCACCCTTCACGCCACATGCCAGACCTAGACCGTTATTTTGCTGTTTTAGAACATTAAAGATACTTTCAACAGCAATGGACTTCTGGTACTCGACATTTATTTATTTTTTATGTTTGTAATAATTTTGCAAAGAACCGCGGATATTGCTCCTAAAGCAAACGATTGCAGCTTTAAACCAACGAATTTTCCATTTAAGAATATGTCAGAAACATTTAAGAAATCAATTAAAATGTATTAATAGTATTTAGTGTTTAGTATTTTGCTCTATATGTTATGGAATATCTGAAAAACCGAGCTCAACTCAAAATTTTTTATTTTTTACATTTGTTTTTTAAAAATCGTTTTCTTTTTTGTAAAATATTTTTTTGTAATTTTTTAACACTTTTTTTAAATAAAAATCATTTTCTTTTCTTTTTTTTTGTCAATCGTGTTTATTTATGAAATCCTGTTTTTTTATTTATAAAATTGGAGTTTTTGCAAAATCGTGTTTTTTAAATAAAAGTTCGGTAAAATATTTATATACAAATCACATACTGATTATATGACAATATTTTTCATTCTCTAACTTATGAATTGGTAATTTAAATAAAATAAAATCACGAATGCTCTTATTTTAACAAGATATTCGAAACAATCAGCTGCATTACAGTATTCATTTTACAGATTATCTATCTACTATTTTTTGTATTTACAGTCAGTTTTACCATGGTGAAATCGGATTTCTAATGGCACTAGATGACATTGTCTTCATAAGACATACAGAAAGGTCATAATCATATAACTTGTCATAATTCTTTCGCAAATGTAAGATTTTTATTTTTACTTTAGGAAATATCCCTTATATAGATTAATGTAAAAGCAAAAATTTTAAATAAAAACACATAAGCAAAAAGCACCACACGGACCGTGGATTGACTGCTATACAGCACAGCCCACTCTTCGAAACGGAAGTTGAATATATTTATTCTAATAGTTACTTACAACACTCCCCCCCCCCATTTTTTGTGTTTGTAAATTCACGATTTTTCTGTAAATATATCCATGTAAATAAACTTTAAAAAAACTTATCTAAATATAAAATTTGATTCAAATTGTTAGAGATGCTTCCGATAAAAACGAAACAAATAAATTTATATATTTACAGGAATTACTGGGAAAAGTTATAACATAGAGTCGAAAATTATAAATATTCAAAAAAAGATGGCAGTCACATCTTCAATAAAGTTTATATGCAACAAGAATATCCATAGAATCAGAAATTAAACTTCTGCAACAAGAATTATCAAATTTCTTGAAGCAATATATTCAGAGCTACAACAAGAATCCCCAATATAATCAACAAGAATTATTACCAGCATCTACAACAAGAACTATTAATCTCAGAATACTGAAACGAACAGTTGCTACCTTCGTACTGAAGATCAAGAAAACAACTGCTTTATCAGAGCAAGTAATTTTTATACTAAAAAATATTTTTTTCTCTTTTTGTTATCCCTTAAAAAATTTTGTTATTCTTTTTTCATGTATATGTTCGCTGATTGTGTTATTTATTTTATCTTCTGAAGCAAATAACTAGATAAATTTTTATTAGATTAGAAATGACGATGGCCATGCTGCATGATAAAAAGCTGAATCTTCCAAATCAAAGAGGGTGGGAAATAGTTTAGGAAATAAATATTCCTTAATTTTCCATAACTTTCTTAAAATAAAAATGTAAAGATATATATAAAGACTGAGTTCTGGCCAACTGTTTTCTTATCATAACGAATTATTTCATTAAATATTTTTATCAGTAATTCTTTAAAAGATTTATAGTTGTCATACCTTAAAAAATACTTCAATACCCAATTTCTTCAGTATAAGAAAGATTTTTTTTCTTTAAAATTCGAATTTAAATCTCAAGTTTTATTTGAAACATTCTTTTTTTTTCGTTTCAGATAACAAAAAACAAAAACAAAAACAAAAATCCTACAATTCGATCAGAAATCTGAAATAAAGGATAATAAATATTCACTTATTTTCAAACAACGGTTTAAAAGAATTGTTAGATATAAACTATTTTACAATTAGCATAAGAAGACATTTTTTTATCGCTCTCGTAATCACCATATGGTAAATTCACAAAATAAAACTATAATTCACACCAAGGTACAACAGACGAAGAATTTAAAGTCTAAATATTTTATAGGCACTTTTAACAGGATAATTTTAATGTACCAGAAAAATTAATAGAAAAAAAGAAATCTGCGATCGCAAATTTCAAGTTATTATGTGAGAGCATTATTATTTTTAACTCAGTACTTGACTTAATTAATTAATGAAATTAAATAATTTAAAACGATTTGAAACAATCTCGAAATTTCTCTATCGGCCTCTATTCCACCCCCTCTCTTTATATATATATATATAGTTTTTAACTTGCTCAAAATGACGTTTTTCTAGGTTTTATTTACTGTAGTAATGAAATTATTATTTTTTAAATCATAGCTTTTGTAAATGCAATAGTAACACGTTATTAAAAGCTGATTTTTTTAGATGCTTGTGCAGATAGTAAAAATTTTATTTTTTGCTTGCGGATTTTTGTTGACGTCATAAACTTCATCCCAAAAACAACATCGCGTTCTGACAGGATAATTACAGTTATGATGTCATAATTCTACGTCAACCTTTTAAAAATGCATCTGATCTGAGGAAGCAGGCGTATTAATAAAGCAATACTGGTAAAAAAAATATCAAATTTTTAAAAACGTATCTGCTTTCAAAGAAGAAAACGTAATACTAATTCAATATTAGTAAAATCAGATAAAAAAATTCTTCAATCGATAATTTCCAGTGGTCCATATTTTTTATATTTTGCCTGTAAATTTCGGAAAACATCAAAACTTCCTAAACAAAACCACATCATGTTCTCATATGATAAAAAATGCTTTTATAAAATTTCTGTTCTTAATAAACTTTTCAAACATATTTGGATTTTTAAAACTGAAAACTGTGAAATATATGAATGTATGAATTAGTGATAATGAGAATGACAATATTATATATCTAAAAGACTTATTTCTGAGAAAATCGATGCTAGACATATTTACACGAGTCACCGTCTGTTATAATGTCTCGACAGTTTTTGAAATACGTGACATTGCCAGGGAATTGTGATTATTATTCCATTAATTTTGCTCCTGTCAGAAAAGATGCAAGAAATAAAAACAAATCGATATTACATATTCCTTTGGATTGTTTTACTTAAATCATTAAAAAAAATTTAAAATTATTTTTATTCATTTATTTTGACGATCGAAATCCAGTAATAATGCGAAATCTATCATAAGGCATTTCATTGCTTCTTACCAGGAATTAGAAATTTTAAAAGAATCCAGCTTTTAACAAAGAATATGATCGGTAAATATATCAAGATGTTCATAATAAAAAGAAATACTAAAAATATGAAATCGGCTATACGTATTTCAATGTATGATGTCAGAACATCATTTCTTGAACGGCCAAGCACCACGTGCTCGTGCGAGTTAAATTATATTTTTATTCATTTTTATTGTTTCGTTGAATGGGTCACTTTAGTATTGCAAACGATCTGAAAAAAAAACTTTGTCTCGCATTGATTGTTTAAAAAGTATATATAATTTCCTATTTATTTTATGAACACGTTATTATGTCAGAACATGATGTTGTTTTTGAGAAGAGAATTTTAGCGTCAACAAAAATCTGTAGCCGAAGGACAAGAATTTTAATCCGAAGGCGAACATTAAAAATGTTATTATCTGCACGAGCATTTTAAAAAAATCAACTTTTAATAACGCGTTGCCATTGCATTTACAAAAGCTCTGATTAAAAAAAAAATTAATGACTACAGTAAGTAAAACCTAGAAAAATCTCATTTTGAGCACGTGATTATGTGAAATGAAATAAATGGGAAATGAAATATTTTTTAAAACAATCAATGTGAGACAAAGTTTTTATGATAGTTTGCAATACTAAAGTGACTCATTCAATAAAAAGATTAAAATGAATAAAAATATAATTTAACTCGCACGAGCACGTGGTGCTTGGCCGTTCAAGAAAAGATGTTCTGACATGATACCTTGAAATATGCATAGAGGATTTCATTTTAATCTTATATTTTGTTTTGTGTTTGCAATTTTTCGATTTGATTCGTTGTTTTTTAAATGAGATTTTACCCATTTCCGGAAAACACTTTTATATTAATAAAATTTGACATTACATTTGTAGTTAAATTAAAGAGAGTAAAATATGCATACTTTTTATTTAAAAGGTTTTTATTATGTAATTCAAGAAACCACAATGTAACTTCGCTTTTGTTTATCATCAAATACTTTGGAGGAATGTTTATATGGCAAAAGAAAATGTTAAAATAAAATTTGTGATGATGGATGAAAATTATAAATCATTTTATCAAGTATCTTATCAGAAATGCTCATCACGCTTCTATAATAAAATATATAATGAAAATAATAGTAATTTTATGAAAAATATACCACTCATACAAAAACAGTTTGCTTCTATCTATGAAAATAATAATAAAATTTTATTCCATCGGTAATAACAAAAGTTTGATCAAATGTGTATTTTTTCATCAGTATTAATAAATTACAATTAAATATTTTCTTTATTAGCATTAACAAAGTTACAATTAAATATCTTCTTTTAACAGCATTAGAAATTATAATTAAATATCTGCTTTTACCAACAATAAAAATAACAATTCAATATTTGCTTTCATCAGCATTAACAGAATTTCAATTAAACATATGCTTTTATCATTACTAAGTAAATTGCAATTAAACATCTTCCTCTATCAGCATTAACAAATCTACAAATAAATGTTTCTTTTTTATCAGTATTAACTAATTGCAAATGAATATCTTATTGTTTCTCAATGATTCAAATATTTTTACGGTGTTGAACTCAAATCGATTCACCAAACATCAAAACCATTAAAATGGGTATTATCTTGAGACAGTACTAAAGAGATAAAATTTCTTACATTTACGTTCTTTTTGTTTCCTCAAGGGACTTTCAAGCCTATTTCAAAACAAAAAAAAATCGAACAAAGCATTTTGGTTGTAATTGCTTAACAAATAAATTTACAGACAAATAAAACAAACCAAACGATCGAACTGAAGCAGGATTTCTTTCCGTTTGGATAATAACAATTACTTTACTTTTCAGGAACTATTGGCAACATATATAAAAATTATAGATACTTATAATTGGTACTTTTTTATAGAAGTTGCTTGAAAATTTGGAATTGGTTTTCGTTTAATTCATGTAGCGAAATCATGAATATTCTTACAATATGAATTACAATCCAACTAATACAATGAATTATTTTTCTAAATACAGATAGGTAATAACAGTGATGTAAATTATTCGGTTTACAGTTATAAACAATAAATACGAACTCCAAAAGCAAATAAAACCTAGAAAAAAATGAGCAATGACTGCAGCAGATAAAACCTAGAAAAATATTTATTTTGAGCACGTGATTATATGAAATGAAATAAACAGGAAATGTGACTTTATTTTAATTAATAAATGCGAGACAAAGTTTTCTGGATCGTTTGCAGTACTAAAGTGACTCATTCAATGAAACGATTAAAATGAATAAAAATATCATTTAACTCTCACGAGCACGTGGTGCTTGGCCGTTCAAGAAATGATGTTCTGACATGATACATTGAAATAAACATAGCAGATTTCATTTTAATCAATTTTTCTTTATTATTTTTAAATTTTGAGTTTGAAGATTTTTTATATTACTATTAGAGACCTGTGTATTTGTGCATCATTTCATATCTTCCTATCGATTAATGAAATATATTTTCTATTAATAGTCTCTTAAAAACGTAGTAGCGTCCCTTCAAAATCAAGTGTCTGAATTACTGGAGAAGTCATAGCAACGTTGATGAAGTAAGAAAGCTATAAATAGTTATTTTCGATAAACGTGATCAACAAGGCATGAGGGCATTTCGACGAAACTACTTTCTTCCACTAGACCAAGCTTTCGGATTGGCCGTTCGAAAATATCCTAAAACACTAAGAATTCCTCATCCTCTGGTCAATGATGCCACTAACCCAGAGGAATTCTGATATTTTTATGATTTTGCCGGAAAATATTGTTTTGATCTTTCCAGAGATGAGTATGTGGTATTTATATAGGATATTGATAAAGAATGTGGATAAATATAAAAAATATCGATTCAATAAAAAATATTATTTTCGACATTTTTTAAGAGATATTGTAAGTTCAATATTCTTACTCTAGTTACAGTTAAAAATTCCTCTTATTCGAGAATTCTTACTATTAATAACAATCAATGCGATAAGTACAATATAAAGTTAATAAAAATTTACTTTTTTTCAAAATAAATATATATAAAATCAATTGAAAAACATTTTGTATTGAATATAAAATATGGAAAATTTTTATACAGCTTTCTTAATAGTTTTTCTTTAAAAAATCTTAAGAATTCGTTCTTTACTGAGTTCTTTTTTTATATATTTGCATACCCAAATTTTGTTAATATTTTTACTCGTTTAAATGCTAATTTCTTAAATTATAAATTTTAGTAAAATCTTATGTGAAATCTGAAATTAAAATCTAATGCAAAATTTGTTTCTCCAAATTCAGTGTAATAATCTGTTCTTGAGTTATAGAATGAATATGTTAAAAAATGTTTACATTAAAAAATATGCTGTTTTAATGCTGTATAATGTTCTATGTTATTTAATGCTTCCATGTTATTAATATTAAATTCTACTATTCACACACACACACACACATCAAGTTGTAATTTAATCCTTTATAGTAATTAAATTTTTGTGGAAAAAATTCTAGAGAGATCATATATCAATCAATAGTTGATCAAGGAAGGCAAATAAAATATTATTTCTGTGAAGTTTTTAAAGTAAAAAAAAGTGAAGCAAAAGTAATTACATTAATAAAATTGACCGATTATTAAAGACAGACATCACGACATACAGTAATCGGGACAACAAAATACCTAAATACACCAATATTTTATCTGTTTAGAATTACTGCACATACACACAAAAAATCTAAACTTTACAATAACCATCGTTAATTTTATTTACTTTCTGAAGGGTTAAAAAAATTAAGCTTAAAAGTTTTTCTTTCCATTTTGAAATCCCCTTATTCTAGAAAACCGCTCACATATGCATGAGTTAAATATTTTTTAAACAATAAATTGATAGTGAATTATAAATCAATGTTGTCAAGTTGGAAAATATATGGTATTCTTTTATTTTAGAACTAAACTCTTTATGCCGCATTGATTTTTTATTTTCCTTTTTTTTTACTTCAATAAGCTACTATTCCAAAAAAAAACGATTTACAGCGCGTAATTATGCCATTCATCATATATATTAGATTTTTTCAAGATAAATGCTTCTTTATCGCATCAATATAAACTTTTATATATAATTATGAGTGAAAAACTATCATTGGCAAAGTGAAAAATTACTTTTGAGAATGGAGCTGCATCATTTCCGATACAGTACGGTCATTTATAATTCACCTTCAAAAGATAATTCATTGAATTAATCCAAACATAAAACACAACATGAAAGCCTAACATTGATCTATAAAAGGAGATAAAAGAGTTAATCACCAGACATGTTTGTAGTTTTCCTTTGTTTTAATATACAGTGAAATTAGAGATAAACGAATCCGGAACATAGGCAGTTTTGAACTATTCCCGATTTCTATCCGAAAAATACTGCACCAATTATGATTGAAGTAGAATTTAAAGTAGCTTAATTTAAAATTTCATTGCAATCTTAGTCATTTCATTTAATGTAAGTAATCTGATCAATTATTAGCTTTAAAGAAATGGAAGCAATCGAATACCTCGATTAAAATAATTTTTCTATCTTCAGTAGGTCAATAGCTATAGGTAAGGAATGAGTGAGGATAAATGTAAATTAATTTCTCTCTCTTTTATGCTAACTCTTGTATCGTCCTGTGAGCGGATGGGATTTTCAATACTTTTGTAAATAGATTATGCCTCACCTGGTGAGAATAAAGCGAACAAAAATTCAAAATCCAGTGTGTGTGTGTGTGTGTGGCATTAAACAACATAAAACATTAAAACAGCACAATTTTCTTTAAATGTACACATTTCTTAACATATCCATTCTGTAACTAAGAGACCACAGAAATTTTTTTTCACTAAATGTGGAGAAACAAATTTTGCATTAGATTGTAATTTCAGATTTAATATAAGATTTTACTATGATTTCTAATTTAAGATATTAGCCTTTAAACATGTAAGACAGTATCAAAACTTGGATATGCAAATATTTAAAAAATGAACTCGGGAAAGAATGAATAAATTTCTTAAGCTCTTATAAAGAAAATCTATTAAGAAAAGCGAAAAAAAATTTAAAATCCAGTGTGTGTGTGTGTGTGTGTGTGTGTGTGTGTGTGTGTGTGTGTGTG
>JAOUZG010003110.1:0-13244 GCA_026289955.1 Argiope argentata
GAATTAAAATTCAAAACTAATAAATCTAATCAATCTAAAAATTAAAATCCAAAAATTATTTGTTCTGCAATAACATTATTTTGCAATTAGCTTGCAGAGAAACAATTTTCAGAATCTCTTCCTGTCTACAAATGGATATCAAATCGAGTACCTTTCGTCATTTCAACGGAAATGAGTAAGTATTTACTTCCGATTCTTGTATTATAACATCTTTTTAAAGCTATAAATAATTAAATTTTGTAGCACAATTCTTTTTTTTCTAATTTAAAACTCTTTTAATAAATTTATAAAATAATAGGTGATAAATTCATAAATACCTTTTAGCAATTTTTAATTCCCTATTTATATGCTCATGACCTTGTAAATGCCATTTACATGTTTATTGATTTGTAATTTTATATAATTTCTATTTATTGATATAAAGAATAAAAGCAATCTGAATAAACTTAACTTCTGCAAAACTCAAATTTCAAGGATTTCAATGGACATAAAAAAAGAACCAAGTAATTCCACATTTTTTTTACTCTGATTACCTTTGTAAATTAGAACCATCAACTGTGGGTATAGTCATACAAGATTCTCCGACCCACTCGAAGGTATATGGAAGAAACTGAGAAACAGACTGAACGGACTCCCACAATAGCGATACTGGCGGGAACTGTGGTTGAGTCAAAGAGTCATCACCGACCGCAGTACAACCTTTCCCGTAGGAAGTACGTTTTGTCATCGGCAGGACGAGCCTACCCGTACCGATCTGTGCACCCTCCAGGGAGGCTAGATCCAAAGACCAGGCCGGAAGCAACCATCCTCATTTTAAGGTGCTCTCCCTGGGGAATCTTTTCTGGGTATAAAAGCATATCGAGATTTGAATAAAAAATGAGCTTTATCTGTAGCAATACAGCTTTAGGAGATAAGAAGATGTACACACGATTTAGAACACGAATATAATCGATGCTAATAGACCTGCCATTTTAGGTCAACATGGGTCTCACGATGGGTAATGCAGTTTGAGAGTGGGGTTACAATGTCATTCACTTAATATCATAAAATTAAATTGAAGCCTGTAGAGGTAACAAGGGTTCCAATTTTCAAACTAAAAACGTTTAAAAGTTCTCTGAAAAATCTTTAAACAAACCACTAAAATATATAGTAGAAAAATCTTTATTTTATCTAAATTGCCGTAGTTGAAGATATTATAGCCAGTTCATATTAAAAATTACATCAATAATTGCTGGCTACTATACAAGCTAAAAGATCTCACCAAAATTACATTACGAATATCAAATCTTATGTCAAGATCGAAATATTCTCAGAAATAGTGAACAAAGGAATAGCTACAAGATATAAATAGCTAAGATCAAAATATTCTTAGAAATAGTAAACCAAGGAATAGCTATAAGTTGTTGCCTCATTTGCAATCCCACCATTCATTTTCATTATTTATACATGTTCTCTTAACGTCTGATTGTCGACTAAAAACATCATTATAAGACACATCGTGGCTTTCTAGTGAGTCTAGCGATTGTACAAATAAAAAAGAAATGAAGCCTTCACTGGACATTGGGACAAATATAGAAAAATATCAAACTTGCTTGGATATTGGTCCAATATGAGCTAAATTCTCTTCTAGTGATATATTTAGATAAACCTGTTTGTAAGTATGTTAATATGCTAAAGGGTTACTCTCATTTTATTACCTAGAAAATGAAATAATTGCTTTGCTTTATAATTTTAGAAAGTAAACATTTTAAAATTAAATCCGTGACCTAAGATAGGGAAACTCAAATTGCCATGAATATTCAGCCAAAATATAACAATAATGATCAAATTATTAATCCTGATAATGAAATTTTTGAAAAAGTATTGTAACATTTTCTATCTTTATTTAAAATGACATAAAATTTGAAATGTTTATCAAATTCCTTATAATTCTTCATTATTTTTCTGTAAAGCACAAAACATGACATCAGCTATTTTAGAAGCCATAGAAACATGGAACGAGGACTTTGGCAATTGTATAAAATGGATTCCTCGTAGAGTGGAGAGGGATTATGTCTATTTCACCAATGGCTCATTGTAAGTAATTTGAAGAAGATCTCAGTAATGCGTTTAAATCTCTCGAAAGAATTTACATTTTCTAATCTGTAATTTCATTGTTTCTTGGACTGTACAAATCTTTACAAATAGAAGAAAATCCATGGTTCTTTTCCGTTAGACTTGCGAAACTGTCGCCAATTGTGAACCAAACATGAACCGAGTCGCCAAGCGAAGCAAATGACAACAGTCAGAGGAATTCTACATTACTCGGCGATTTTTCACCAAATTTCATTTGATGGAATTTTACATTATTTGGCGAATTTTTGACTTTAACCCGGCTAATGGAAAAGAGCCAAATCCATACCCTCGTTTATTCAGTTAAGTGTCATAATAATATACATTTGAATGACTTAACCGGAATCTGTGTATGTAGAATATGAAAAGAAATAAAGGGCAAACCCTTACAGAATAGAAATATTGATTAATTCTCTCTTTTTTTAGTCTAGTATAGAAGTGTTTGTTTGAAACTGAAAAAAAAAACATGTAATTTTTAGAAATAGCTATAATTGTATTTCAAATCACCAAAATCTTAATATTGTAAACTTAGATACTCAATACATATTAGAACGACTCATTCTATTACTGCAAGATCGAGCTTTTACCTAATACGAAAATAAATCTTTTAAAGGCGATCATCTCTAAAATATTTCGATTTAAAGTAATTTATCTGTTGGTACAAATGCCCACTCTTTCTTTTTATTTGCATTTCATTCATTTTTTCTCTTATTGTACGTTTTTGATTTCTGCCACAATGGTATTTCCCACAGTTCATTTTAAATTCATCATTGTTATTCGTCAATTGTGAAAAACATGATATTTTAAAGTACCCTAATTTAAAACAAAATCGCAAGAAATTGACCTATTACTTTAATGATGGATAAATTCGATAATTTTTTAAAAAAATCTTCTTTTAATGTACAATAAATAGAAAAAATAATACAATCATCTGCCCAATCTCTTTAATGATTGATCCATTAAATTTGTTTTTAATCTTCTTTTAATGCACAAAAAATACAATTAACTGTGAATTTTGATCAATTCAATTCATTTTAAATCTTTTTTAATCTACAAAAGAATAAAAAATATATATAATAAAATGTTCCAATCAATTTAATGATTGATCAATTCAATTTATTTTTAATCTTCCTTTAATATACAAAAAAAAATAAGTACATGCAACTGCCCAATCACTTTAATGAATGAATAATAAAATTATGAACAATATATTTTCATATATATTAATGATGGAACTCAATATTTATTAGAATGAAAGTATGTGACATTTAAACCCTTCTCGGAATCCTAAAAGAATCTCTAGTGATTGCCGCTTAGTTGATCAGATATCGGGTGTTAATTTCACCAATTGGCACCAGCTCAAAATTACGAAGTGCATCAAAAAATAGCTTCCACGCTGCTTCAAAACCGAGCGTAAATATAATTAAATTGAGCTAATGAAAGTTGGAATATTCATTTGTTTTCATTGTGCATTAGGTGATACAATTTTTTTAGAATGAAAATGCTTTAATCGCCATCATTTAATAAGCATTTGATTGCCAGACACCTTCCGAATCACAATTCTATGGCTCATACATATTCTATGTAATTAAAAATTTGTTATTCAGACGAATTTAAAATTTAAATATTTTTTGTGTGTATAGAAATGAATAGAATGTTTGCAAAATTAATGCCTTAATTTCAAGTCGTTAATGTAATAAATGCTTCACATCAATATATTTAATGCAATAAATACGTCCCATCAATATATTTAATGCAATAAATATGTCACATCAATATATTTAGTGCAATAAATACTTCACATCAATATATTTAACCCTTTAACGGGCACAAGCTGTTTTCTTTCAAAATTTTCATTTTACGTTAAATTTGGAAAAAAGAAGCTCATTTATGGCCAAAAAAGGTATTTTTGTTAAAATTTTGTTGTTGCGTTTGTAGTTTATTACAGGGGTGGAAACTACATATTTTCCGCCGTCCCAAACTAGCAGACATTTTACTAACTTATTCAATAGAAAAATGTGAAATATAAATAATTTCACAAATAAATATGATTTTTGAAAACTATTTATTATTAGTTATTTCACAATTTAAAATTTATTGATTACACATGAAATAAGTGGTAGAAAAACCAGATACAATGCAAATTACCAAATGCATCATTTCAAACTATTCCGGTGAAACAACATAACAAGGAACTGAACACAAAGTAACATTGATGTTGAACATGACACTTTTGTCCATTTCTAGTTAGTTTTGGAGCTACAATATTTTCAAAATATTTTAAGGTGGTGGTAAGATAATTACCACAGCCTTAAAAAGGGTTAATGTAATAAATACTTTACATTAATATATTTCATAAATTATAAATAACTTTGTTGATCAAATTTTAAGTTGTTAAAGAATTAAATGTATCAGCTTCAATTTACTGCTTCTCTAGTAACATGCGGTAGAGTGTTCGTTTAGCAGTGCAAATAATAGCATATTTTCAAGTAGCGCTGTATTATTCCTTCGTTCGTTCTTTCCAGATTACGTTCGGTAGAAACCAAAAAAAAAAGAAACCTTTATCAAGAGTCTTGGTCACTCATTGTGTCATTAAGCTATGGGAAGAATACTTAATTTTTAAACCCTTTGTAGAAAATTCCATGGATAAAATAATTTTTAAGTAATATGCACAAATCAGTATCAGAACAATGATGATTTGTCATGTTAATTGATTTATGAGTTAAATTTCTCCTGCAAACTAAACAAATTGTATTAAACTTCTGCTTTTTCAACCTCTTTTTGCTTTGGAAATTTTTAATTACAAATAATACTTTTATGTACAAACAGTATAAATTACATAACAGCAACATAAATTCCAAATTTTTCTTCTTAAAAGACTTAAAATAAAAGCATCCTCAGGAAAACCTTTCTAACTTTCCTTCTTCTTGCTACAATTCTAAAGTTTTAATCATGCAAACTCACTGTTTAATCTACGGATAGAAATAATCTTTAGAACTCCCTTAAAATGGAATTTTGGAAAGAAAATAGAGGAAATTTTTCACTCTCGAAAAAGGTTCGTCGTTAAAATTTGAATTCAATTCAACAGCGCTTGAGCGGTTTTTTATGAACTAATTAATATTAAATACTCTTATTGCACACGTAGTTATGCACTAATGTGAGTGAAATTATCCTGTTCTAAAAATATTTATTAACCTACCATGTTTTTACTTTGAGCAAAATGAGATTAATTGCAAGTAACTGATTGTATTAAACACATGAAACTGCATGGGTAAAGGATTCCTCTGATTGTACAGATCGAAGGAAACTGCATGGGCAGAGGATTCATCCCTATTTTATGCTAAATTTTTCTGAACCATATCGCATATAGCCTACACATTTTATGCTTAACAGGAATTAAGCTTTAATTTGCATTCATAATTGCCAATGCGAAGTGTATAGAATAAAATACAAGAAACTGATTATTTTGAACGATGAAAACTGCATTGGTAGAGGAATAATCTTTTTTTATACTAAACATTTCACTATTCATCTATACTACTCATTTTATACTTGAGAGCAATTAAACATTTAGTTTGCTTTTATAATTGCCTATGCGAAGGAGGTGGAATAAAATACTAGTGCACTCCAGTCTGAAGGATGTTATCTGGCTTATATAGCTTTCACAACATACTCTCCCACCAGTAAGTCGGCAATCAGACGAGCGATACCTATATGAGGTTTTGTTGTTGATGTTAACAACTATCGTATTTAATGCGCTTCTCAATCTTTGAGTTGCCGATAGAGGGCTCCACGACAGTCGAACGAAGCTACATGCAAAGGTTGCGTTATCCTATGTCGGTTACTATTGTCGGTGATTAGCGGATAGCGCTAGGCCCGAACTCCGAATCTTATGGTTAGTAACCGAGTAACATACCGATGAAGCTAAAAGTCGATTTTGACTCGAGTGATATTATCTGCTTATATAGCATTCACCACAACTGTATGGGTAGAGGATTAATCTTTGTCTTATCTTATACTGAATCATCTTACATATAGCCTGTTGATTTTAAAATTTCTTGGAATTAAACTTTTAATCTGCATTAATAGTTGCCATTCCGAAGTGGGTAGAGTGAAATACAAGCAACTGATTGTCTTGAACGAAGAAAACTGCATGGGTAGAGGATTCATCTTGCACGAAATGATGCACGCCGTTGGATTTACTCATGAGCATAACAGGCCTGACCGAGACAAATACATTGAAATACTGTTTCTTAACATTCCTTACGGTAATGTACTTGATTTTCTTTAGTCTTTTGTTTATAATTTCATTAAATAAGAAATTTAGTCAATAGGATATTTATAGAGGTTCAGTATGCCCATTCTGTTATATTATTGGCCGTTAATAATAAATATAAAGAATAGGGAGATTAGTTAAAATATAAAGAATAGGGAGATTAGTGTTAAAATAAATGTAGTCGACAAACGAAAGAAGATGTATTTTGTAGTATTATCTATTCTTTCTTGACTTTATTATTATCTATTCAATCAATGAATGATATCAACAAATTAATGTAAAATATAAATCGAACCAAGCTTTGCTTTTTCTTAAACTCATATTTTTGCTGACAACTTTTGTTTGAAAATTTGAACACTGCCAAGGAAAGAGTGTCTATGTCCTTGGTTATTATTCGTAGAAAGACACTAGGGAGTGATATTGTTGCGAAATATTCGGGTCATAAAATTCATAATTTCATTCAGCTCAAAGCTGAAAATATTAGACTGCTGTCAGTGCTCTTAGCTAAGCATTGTCATAAACTCCGTAAAGGAAAGAGTGTCTATCTATGTCCTTAGTTATTATTCGTAAAAATACACTAGGGAGTAACATTGTTGGGAAATATTATTCGGTTCATAAAGTTCATTTTTTCATTCAGCACCCAGCTGAAAATATTAGTCCGTTGTCAGTGCTCTTAGCTAAGTACTATTAGAGGATTTTAGCAAATAATTACTTGTTTTTGGAGGTTTTCTTTTATATTATTTAAGTTAAATACAAATGTGGGTCATTTCTTTCTAAAATTCTGTTCTGAAGGTTATACACCTCCATGAAATGATGTTAAGTTAGATTTTAATGTCATAGTTCATGGTCACTTTAACTAAAAAAGGTGACGATATACCGTTGAATGCAAAACTTTGATATGTGGGGTTGCTTTCATGCATGACAGCAAGTCTGAATAGATTCATTATCGTAAACAAGAGTCTTTCAAACAAGTAAATTTTATTTATTTTTTTCCATAAATATATAGGAAGCCTAAATATTAATAATCAGAAATGATTAAGGGAAATAAAAAGCAACAAAAGGATGTATTATCATTCAAGAAACGTCATCACTTGAAAAATCAAGATGATAACATTATTTAAAATGGTTGAAATTTTCACTAGGAACTGTTTAATTAATGCAAAACAGGTTCAACGACGCCATAATCTATGCTCAAATTCTTCGCTATTATAAATGGTGAATTGCTTCACTATTATAAATAGAAATTAGAATTAACATCAAAAAGATGTAATATCTTTCAAAAAATATCATCACTAGAAAAATAGAGATGAAAACATTATTTTAAATGGATGGAAATATTCATTAGGCGCTGTTTAATTAATGAAATACAAGAAAAATAGATTCAATGACGACATAATCGATCCTCAAATGCTTCGCTATTATCTATGGTGAATTGTTTCCTTATTATAATTGGACATCACTTTATTTATTCGTTACCTAAAAAATGGAATTTTTGACTTATCAGCATTTTATGAAGGTGTATAACCTTTCGAGAAAGCTTTCAGGATAAATGAGTCTACATTTACATTTTACTTTAAAGAATGTGAGGAAAATATCAGAAATAGAACCAATGGATCTTACCATGCGATCAACTATCTTAGAGTAGCTATTTTCGAATGCTCTCAAAAGCGAAAAAAAATGAAGCATGAGGGAGGATTTGAAGTATACAAAAACCGATCTATGATCAAAACTCCTAATCAAAGGCTTCCAAATGGGCATTTAAAAACTAATTGGAGCGTCGCGATGTTGAAGAAATTTTTTTTGTATGAATGAGGCAAAAGGAAATCAGTCCTTTCCGAAAGGACAAATACTACTATCTGTGACCTTCTAGTGATTATTGATCATAATTTCTAGTGGGATAATTGATTCACTCCATGTTTCTCGTTTTCCTCAAGGATCGGTGCTATTGATTCTGTTGTAAAACTGAGAATTACATGCAATTTTTTACCATTCAATGAGTGCTTCTCATGATGTTCAAAATTTTCTATATCATATACAATATCTCAAAAGTGTTCATTTTTGATAAAATCCTTTCTAATAATAATTTTGGAAGTTCTGCTCATATTGCAATATCCAATGAATATTCAATCATCAAAAAATATTCATACTAGCGATTTTCAAAACTCTGTATATTATATACAATAGCAAGAATGCCTATTTTTGATTGAATCATTTCCAATAAGGATTTTGGAAGCTCAAATTATTATATTGAAAAAAACCAATGAATACTCAACCATAAAAAATATATTCATATTAGTGATTTCCAAAACTCTGTATATTATATACAACATCTCAAGAATGCTCATTTTTGATTAAATTATTTCTACTAATGATTCATTTTTTAAAAAATTTTCTGAGAGCACTCTTACCGGAAGTGCCACCTCCTACTAATGATCTGGAAAAAAATATATGATAGAATCAATCTTCTTCCTATTTTCTCTATCTTTCTTCTAACTCAAGTCGAAAACGCGTTGGACTTCTTTTGCAATGAGAATAATACTTTTCAGCCTGTATTGTTATATTGTTACTATTCAATTTATTGCAAGCGAACTCTACAATTTATTGAGTCGCTCAATGATTGGTCTTTTGCTTAGTGAATTTATTGATGTCTGAGTCGCTCAATGATTGGCCTTTTATTTAGTGTATTTACTGATGTCTGAGTCACTCAATGATTGGGTTTTTGCTTAGTGAATTTATTGATGTCTGAATCGCTCAATTTATTTTCAGATGCTAATGGGATAGTTTTGTGCGTTACTAAATTCTATTTCTTTTATTTTTTATTATTTAACTTTTTATTTATCAAAGAAATTCTATTATTAATATTGTAATGTTTATTTATTTCCCTTTTTATATTTAATATTTTTTTTCTGTTTTTCTTTTCCTTTCCTTTTATCATTTTTTCTTCTCAATTTTTTAAAAAAATTTCTTTATTTCTTATTATTTCCTTTTTTCCCTTCTTTTTCTGTACCTTTTTTGCTTCCAATGTATGTTGTCTGCAATCTTTACTTTCTTATATTGCAAGGTTTAATTTTTTTTGTCAGGAAAATTTGAGCTTTTTTTAGAGTAAACGTTAATGAATCCTTTGCCAGTGTTACGCAATTGTTATACTTTTCAACTTGAATTGTTATATTGTTACTATTCTATTTATTGCAAGCGAACTCTACAATTTATTCAGCCGCTCAATGATTGGTCTTTTGCTTTGTGAATTTATCGATGTCTGAGTCGTTTAATTTATTTTAAGATGCTAATGGGCTGGTTTTGTACGTTAATAAATTCTATTTCTTTTCTTTTTATTATTTACCTTTTTATTTATCTAAAAAATATATTTAATATTGTAATTTTTATTTCTCTTTTTACATTTAATTATATTCATTCTGTTTTTCTTTTTCTTTCATTTTATAATTTTTTTCTTCTCAATCTTTTAAAATTTCTTTATTTCTTATTATTTTCTTTCTTCCCTTCTTTTTCTGTACCTTTTTTCTATCCAATGTATTTTGTCTAAAATCTTTACTTCCTTATATTGCAAGGTTTAATTTTTTTTAGTTAGGAAAATCTTAACTTTTTTTGGAGTAAACAATAAGGAGTCCTTTGCCAATGTAACGCAACCGTTAGCATGCACTCTATTCTAATAATCTATTTTTGTTCATAACAAACATTTCAACATTTATGAGCTTTGTTTATTATATGTAGCATTTAAACATTTTCTTGCGTACATTGTATTTATTTATTATATTTTACATGTATTTTTCAGAATGGCGGAATCAATACAAAAAGGAATCATTGGACGCAATGATGGAATTGGGACCTTATGATTATTATTCTGTCATGCATTACGAAGCTCAGAGTCCAGATCGAAATAAGCCAGCTTTTCGAGTCATCCCGAAAACGGTCGATGTTTCGAAGATTGGGCAGCGCAACGTTCTCTCGGAGATGGATAAACTGAAAGTGAAACGCTTGTATTGTCCTTCCAAGTTATAGCCAAAATGGCTTTTAAGATAATGAGCATGAAATAAAGTTGAAATTTAAACATTCGTTTTTACTTTGTAATGCTCAATGTCTTGTAATGTTTTTATTTATACTACTATTATAAATGCGAAAGTTTGGATGGATGATGTAAGTCAATCACGCCAGAACAGGTGAAAGAAATTGGATGAAACATAGCACACAGATAGATTATAGTCTACAGAGGAACATAGGCTAATTTTTATTCCGGTTAATTGAGTGGTTAATTGTTTTATTAACTAAAAACCAACTTTTCCGCCAAAAAAAATCTGAAAACATCTGCCTGAGCTGTTTGAATCGTTTGTTTTTATTTTTCTATTTCCGGTATTCATCTATTATAAATAGGATTTCCCGACAGAAAGCATTTTTCCTCAGAAGAAAATTTTTTTAAAAAAATCTAAAAAAGTATCGCCCTAGCTTTTTGAATCCTTTGTTTTTATTTAACCGTTTTTTATTTAAGCAATATCTCAACATTCTAATGGAATTCTTTGGGATTTATTTGTTCTTTCGCTGATTTCTCGACACAAAAACGTTTCTGTATAAAATTTCTTAAATCGTTTCCTGCTCATAAGAAAAATTAGTTGAACCCAATAATTGTATTTATTTTTCCAATTTTTACTCGCACCAGTCTGTAATAGTGAAGCTATTAAGAACAGGTGTATTCCTGTTTTTTCTTGCGCTGTTCTTGTGTTAATATAATTCAATCTTTCCTGTTCATTTCTCTTGATTTTTCCCCCACCTTTACGTATTCCTTTTGCCTATTTTCATTCTTTTCGATTATATTTTTAAGTGCATTCCATATTACTGCATTTATTGATTTTTTTCTTTGTTTCCATTAATTTGCTGCAACGTTCATCGAAACCTTATGATTGGAAATGCTATTGCTGCCATTCACGTCATATTAGACCATTTTGCTAAAATTTGGCGACAAACTATTTTTTGGCGAAAATGACTGTATATTAAAGCTGTTCCATTAAGTGTTTTTGTAATTAAATTGTATTTCTGTTAGCTATATATTTTTCATATATACTTATAGTGATATATTTCCATTAGCAAATAATGTAGAATTCCACCAGATTTTCTTAATTTTCTCTAGCGATTGTTCGTTTGCTCCCAACAAACGGAGAATCACTCTTAGATTTTACCCTTATAAAGTACCTTTATAGTTATATGTTAAAGTACATAGTTTTTAAGTAGTTTTTCCACCACGCTTATGAGGTTAGATACAACATGTTTTCGACCGGTTATTTCAAACGATTCTATTCATTTTCGTAGTGTATGATGAACTTAAAATTAAACATTGTTAAGTAATAAATCTTTCGAATCATTCAGAATTGCTTTAGAATAAAAATAAAACAGATTAATTGAAATTGAAACTTCCTAATCTGCATTCCGTTACCCCAACTGGTGTTTAAAATTCACGTCTTTACTTTTCTCCAATGGACGTTAAAAATGCATGCATGCATACGGTTTTGATAACATTTTAGACTGTCAGTTCTCCCATATACACATCAAAATTTTCGCGGGTAAAAGCTAGTATGATATATTTTAGAAACTTGAAGTTCAAATTAAAAATGTTCTGTGATAGCGTAATTTCAAAATTTGAATCAAATTTTTGTAATCGCAATGGTAAAAAATTCTTTTGGGACAAAATATCTAAATGATGGAGAACTATGGATTTTTATGTGGTTGAACTTTTTCATTTGTCTAACCTTTATACTTGTGCTAAAATTTCAAAGATGTTTAGATTTTTATTTACCAGGACAAAAGAAGGAGACCAAGGGCAAATGAATTAAGAGTACAAAGAATATCTACTTTTGAATGACCTTTTCTATGTATTAGATCTTTCTTCGCCTTTATCGTTCAAATATGTTAAGAGTTTCTATTTACGCATCATGCAGAGGTATGTGTGTGTTGCGACTAATGGCAATTGCCATGGACAAACCGCAGCTGAATCGATCAGCAGATTTTAAGCCTAGGAAATGGGTCTCTATGCTTTATAAGTAACGCCACCTAGGGCTCAGAGTAACCCGTTTCAAGGGGCGGACTTCTTTCAGACAAATTCATTCATTCATTCTTCTGGGATCGTTATTTAGACCTGGAACAGAGAACGATCACCTCTGACCCAGTACCCCCGTGGTATTACTCACGATGTGGAGGACTTTGCGACCCAGACAAATTTTACAAGCTCCAGCCGCTACACACCAGGTGAGTTTCGAACTCGTAACCTAAGGAGTACTAGTCCATCGCTCTACCAACCAGGCCATCCCGACTAATATGCAGAGAAGTATTTATTAAAAAACTGTTTGCAATCACATAATTTTAAAATTTTCATCATAAGGTCCCAGGAAAAATTTATAACTGAACTAGGTTTTTTTTCCTTCAAAAAATTATTTTGGAAATTAGATATACAGATAATGGGAAAATATCGATTTTTTTATTTGACTGGCTTTTTCCGTTGGTCTATTCTTTGTGATTATTTTGATAATTTTTCAAAGTTATTTAGAGTTTTATTTATAAAGTCAAGTGAAGGTGAAAATGAGGGCAAGGAATTACTAGGATAAAGAAAAAAACATTTTAAATCTACAACTTGCATCTTGTGATATTTCAATGATCTTTTCTGGATATTCCATCTGTGTTCTTCAAATGTTCCAATACTTTCTATTTATATCATTGAGCTTTTAAATTTTGTTGTTGTGATCATTAAATTTATTATAAAAATGTGCTTGAAAAAAGCATAGATGGATTAATAAAATAAGGTCCTCTTATATAAAAAAAATTTCAATTTGCGCACTTTTAAATAATTTCAGTTTTT
>JAOUZG010003113.1:6655-81237 GCA_026289955.1 Argiope argentata
TGTGTGTGTGTGTGTGTGTGTGTGTGTGTGTGTGTGTGTGTGTGTGTTGATTAAATTAGAAAAGAATGATTGTTTTAAATTTTGTATGGAGAAGGGTTTGATTGCTGCTTTCTCTTTTAATAATGCAATGTTTCTTTTATCCACTCAGTCCTTATGTTCAAAGTCCAACAGATGCCGCAAGCATCGCGTGCTCTAACTTTTGCTCTGCGCCCAACAGCCCGGTGCAGCCGGTCTGGAAAAAAAAAACAACCATACTTATCTGTAAATAAATGATAATTGTATTGCAAAAAGTGGTAACCGTAACTATTCTACAGAATTGTTTGTTTACTTTTTCTGCCGTCTTTATTGACGACTTGGCATCCTTGGCGTGGCAAGGGACACACTAAACATCATTTTTATCAATTTTCCTTTTGCAGAAGCCAGATTCGGTTACGACAAGTATCTGTGGTTTACTTGTTTTCCCCAAACGTAAACAAACGTGCTGATGTAAAGAAGAGTACGCTTGCATTTCCAAGTGATTGTTATAATTTATACTATCGTGACGAATATGATTTTATAACTCAATTTCATTTGTGCAGTCATGTCTTCAAGATTGTACATATTTCTTGGGAAGAGATTAAATAAAGGTGCTCGAACTATGGATTTTTCAGGCCATAAGAAAATGTTGAATTTTTTATGATAAACGAATAAAAAGTTAGGAAATGCATAGTTTTTTTTGAAGAAAGATTTCAAAATACCTTGCACGTGATTATAATTAGTGTAATATCAATTTCTGTACTGATCTGCTGCAGTTTTCATATTTTATTGAGTCATTGCTATTTTTATGAAGTATTTTAAAATGTGAATTGTACATTTCTTTTTATGTTTTGCACCAACAATCTGTTATTTTCAGTATTATTAATATAATAAGAATACTACAATATATAATAAAATTAAGTTTAACTTTAAAAATCAGGTATTTTTAATATTTAATTTCACTAGAAATGATAGATTTTCACATAAATCAAAATTTTTATTTCTATACAAAATGTGCTCTTGGTGAATTTTTATATTCGCTTCAGTCAAATAAAGTACGCGCTAGGTTTAATAGTGAAAAAGAATGTTCCTACCCGACAGGACAGTCGGCGTTTGCTTGGTCCCGATTTGTGTGCACATTTCTTTTAGCGTGCTTTCGACCCCAAGAAATTGCTAAATCCTAAATTATGCTTAGTTCCAAAATTAGAAATTTTTTCGAATCAATTCATAATTTTAAAAATTCTATTTTTAATTTTAATTCACTTTACATTATGTAATAAATTATCGATTTTAATGATATATCAAAATCAATTATGCTAAGAATATGGCATTTGCGTTTTCCTTAATCCTGATGTTAAGGGTTTGAATAGCATTGCTAAGGGTTGATAGTAAGATGTTACATTAAAAACCTTAATTATTGTAGTTAAAATCTCAAAAAACATACGTCAATTATAAAATCAAACTATACTCATATTTTAACGATCTGGGATGGCAAGAAATTCACAATCGCGAATCCCCCCAAAGCCGTACAAAGAATCTATTTTCTACAATAGTCTGAAGAATTGTGCCTTCTAAATGAATGCACTTTCGATCCGAGATGATGCTCCTCTAAACCATCATTGGTCAAACAATCTCAGTTAATGGAACACGAACATCATGTTTATTTCTAAGATAGTAACTTCCTTTCATCATGTCTTTGGCTATTATGTGACAAAAGTATCCGGACTTGGAAGGCTTCTCTATGTAATAACCAAACACGGGGCGTTTACATAATGCGCAAATCATTTTAAGATCAATCAAGATCATTACTGGATATGTTCTGTTATGCAGATATTACTAAATTAAACCATAAAATAAATGAAAAATTAGGTTTTCAAATACCATGTGCCAAGTGTTAAATTTTAATACTTTTGTATGGCATTTGGAAGCATAAAAAAGCTTTCCTATCACAGTTATTTCAAAAGAAATACCTACAATATATTTTAATCAGAATTTTTGAAATTTTGTTATTCTGCTTAACGCTTTGAGAAGATCACTAATAATACTTCAAAAATACCAGTAAAGAAATTTTCTAGAAGAACGATCAATTACTGAAAAGTGGGACTAATTTTTTGTTAGCATAATGAACAATTGAATTATTGATGTTCTAGAATTCCAGATTTCGGGAAAATATGGAATCAGCCTCATAAATCAGCTGTATTCCTTCATTGTATAATTTTTTATAACAAGAATAGTGATTTTCACCAGTGAACCTTTATTCCGTTTGCTTACTAAATGACAGCCTACATTATATGTACCTATGTTGTCGAAACTGACATTTGTTTTTTCCATTCTAGATGTCCAAACGTCCAGGTAGAGATCCTGAAGGTGAGATTCAGATATCTTTCTAATTATTCACAAATGTCCTAAATAGTTCTCTTAACGCTTCCATTAATGATGGACAAAGATGAATGTTGAATAATAAAAGCATTTTTTTCATACGTAATTCTTCATTATATATATCAAACACTGCACATTCTGAAGGCGATATACAACCTTCATTACTTGAACACTTTAAATAATTGAGGCGAACGCGAAAAATTGTGGCTCTTATAATAAAATTATAATACACTTATGGAACAAATTTTCTTACAAACAAGTTTAATATCTTCAAAACTGCGATTTTCAGGTGATCCGAATTCGAAAGTTGATATTTTTGTTATGAATATTTTAGATTTTTCTTGATGCAAGATAGAATTATAACAGTGCATGCATAAGTAGAAATAGCTTTAATTAGTTTCTAAACTGTATTCAAACAGGAAATTGTGTAACATCCGAGTATTTGTTTCCTTGATTGCCATTCTAAGATTAAAAAAATAACATTTATTCTTTCGGAAGGTGCAGGAGGAAAAAGAATTCATTGGGCCGATGAGAGCATCCGCGGGCCGGTAAGTGCATATTCGTTACTCCTTTAAGTTTTTAAATCTTCAGGATTTTAATTTAAAAAATACGTTTGATAATACTTCTGTAGTTCAATTGTTTTCTAAATAACACTTGCAAATAAAACAGTAAGCACTAGAGAAGGAATGATCTCGGGAATCGCTTTCTTGTCTCAATTTATAGAAATCTTAAAACATTGTATAATTAGTGCTTAAATTTTCATTCTTTAATGCCAATCCTCAATTGATATCAAAATGTGAATTTTAGCTGAAATTAAAATTTCCCTTGGCAATGAAATACACCGCGTAACGACCAAATTTTACTTGTTTGTTAAATTTATGTCGGAACATTTAATTCATCGAAATAACGGGTTGTGTGAATCATAATTTCAATAAAAATGATTGAAGTCTTTCTTGGATATTGCTGGTAAAGACTTGCTCTATGAGAGACTACTAAAAGTAAATTTTTGACCTGACTACTAATCTTTTGAATGGCCTACGACATCTAACCTCAGGTTTCCAAACATTCATGATACAACTGGTAACATTTTTTCTTTAAATTTTTACTTTTTTGTTGGGAAAGCCTTGCTAGCTGTACAAAAGACTTCAAATAAAATTAAATTTGTGTAATTTTAAGAAGATCCGGAATTGTAAATTGAAAGCCAGTTTTCATTCTTAAAATGCTCTATCCTATTTTGAAAACCTTTTATTATACCTCCTTTTTCTTATTAATTCCTATTTTTTGTAATTAAAAGTATCTTAAGTTCCTGGGAAAGTTATATTCATATTTGTAGGTTAATATTTGATCTATATGGTTATATAAGAAAACATTAATTATTTTGTATTAAAAGGTTGTAAAATAAATTCAAAATATTAGTAAACAGAATAAATTTCTAGGTTTTACTTCTCTTTATTTAAAAAACAAACTGATAATACCACCTTGTTTTGAAAATAGAAATTCTCTGTTAGTTTTGCTCTTCTTTGGTTCCGTATCTTGTTGTTTCCTATATTGGTCAAAACAATTCGAATATGTGTTAAAATAACGTCAGATAACAAGAACAACACTAATAATAAGTAGAAATGTTTATTTATTAAAAGCCATTTATGCTGCTTGGAATATAGCTCCGCTGTGTTGTCACATTATTTTCCAATGAATGTATGTTATTTTGCTCTAAATTTCATCGAACCGAGAGACTTGTACATCTTTAAATCGAAATCAAGCAAGTAAGACAATATTATTCCTAAAATGACTGCTGAATCTTAAATATTTGCGGATATCATTAAAATATTTTATTAAGGATGAAAATATCGAATCCTTCTTGTTAAAATTCGTCACTTCATCTGAAATAAGAATTTTAAGAATATTCTTCCGGTTTATTAGTACAATGTATTTCACGGATTTCACCGATATTGTCTTTTAATGAAGCTTAGTTTTTAAAGACAATTATTTTACAATAAAACGGATCCCTCCGTTTCATAATTCAACTTGCATTAAATGAGTAATTACCTTTTTACTTTTCAATAAATTCTCTTCTGTTAATGTTTTATTTAATAGCAACTTTTGTTCAGTTTGCAACTTTCAGAGACGAAAGTTTGATTGTAAAATAAACCAGGAAAGATGTTAAAATAAACTTGTCTTGAGTAATAATATAAAGGTTTAAGTTTTGATGCAATTTCCTTCTCCAAATCTTTGATTTTAAAAGAAAATTAGTCCAGTTAAAATGTCACGGAAAAATTCTCACCTAGAATATTAGAATATTTCTTCACACTTTTCCATGATCATAATTCATGTATTTGCTCTACATCTCCTCAAAAAACACTCTGCCTTGTTTATTAATTCCATATTCAATTTTCATCTACAAATATTTTGTGAATACATGCCGGTTTTAATGGATTTGAAGTGTGGCAACAGTGGCGGCGGCGGCGGCGCCTGTAGCTACAGTAATGAAGTTGTAAATCGGAATCTTTCCTCGGCATTTTTACTTCCTGAATAATTGGCTTTTAAATGGCCTTTCATTATGCGAGAAATGAGTGTTTCAAAGAAGCTATTACTGACTATTTAAAATCTGTAAATAGCTTAAAGCCTGATAATCCACTCATAATTAAAATAGAATTTCTTCAACATATTTTACTCTATAACGAGTAATAGTTTATTTTCTTGGATTCCCGCTTCTATTTATATATACGAAGATGAGACAACTACTTTGAAATATACTAATGAATTTCATATGCGGCCTCTTAGATTAAAAAATGTTTCATAAAATCTGAAAGTTAAAAGGAATCCATGTAGCAAATAAATTGTACAATGGGTGAAACAATTCATCACATCATGCATTCCCTCTATAAACTCCGGATATTTAATCTTAACCCATTAAAGATTGATCATTCAAAGCTTACCCAGAAATATTTATTTCCTCAAATTACAATTGCTGTGGCAGCATTGTTCTGTCCAGATTCCATTGAGACCCAAAAATTTTAGTTCCGACAATCGCAAACCATTTGTATTTGAACAAAACAGGGAAATTTATATGCTGTTGATTTTAATCACTTATACATTTTTCTTTCCAAGCCTTTGTTATTCATTCCACATGTTTTTTTCCATACATCCGGTACAAAATTATTATGGTATGAAATTGAAGCTACAGCGTAGCTTATCCGGCAAATGGGTATTGCGCCAATACAATACCCACTACAATCAAGCCTTATCGCCAAAAGAAAATGTGCAGTTATTTTTATGGGTTAAATTGGGTTTAAAATAAATTCATATCTCAAGCATTGCGCATTTATACTTTTTCGCTGCGATACGACTGCCATCTGTATAGTTGCATATTGCTATCCCATGACTTTTGTCACTTCAGTGTATATATATATATATATATATAACTCCGTATCGTCTATCAATGGACAGTTTAGTTACACCATTTATAACTCTAAACGGCTGTTCCGATTTTTATCATATTTGACTTGTTATAATAATACAAGAAAAAAATGATAAAACTACAAAAATAAGTATTACAATAGCTTGACACAAAGATATTTTCTTTATTCAATGTAAATAGCCATTCGGGTATATTCTCTTGAATCAAACATCTTCTGATATACAACATTTTTTTTGTTTTTGTTTTATTATCAGGCGGAAGAACAAATAAAGCGCATGGTTTACTAACTAGTGAACATGCCACATAATTGACCAGGAGAAAAAACGAGTTTTCTAGATTCAGACCCCAAACACACAACGATTGGCCTTGGGATTTGTTAATCGTCATCGCGAATTGAAAATTGAATTCGTTTAAACTCGAAGAGCATATCGCTTGGGATCATAGGAATCCTCGAAATGAGAACTTCTTCATCTTTGAATTTTCCTTTGAATAAAGTCGTGCGAATCACATTAGTCACTACCCCCCCCAAAAAAAAACACGTTTTATGGCATGGATTTGGTTGATTTAGGTTTCGACGCATCATGCCCACCGTGCTAAACTTCAGCTGTAAATTGTGTGGTGGTAAGCCAGGCATATCGAAGGAGCTTAAAAAGTCAGATGGATGGCTGTCAATAGATTTGAATGAATGTAGAGAACCGATGAATCTGAATTACGAAGTTTATGCTCACTCACTCAAACATTTGTGATTTTTGTTTTTATCAATGATGTTCAGGAACACTTTGTTGAGATCATATCGTTCGGTGAAACGAAATTGCAAAAATTCCGAAGAAATGCAATCAATCCGCTCGATCCGTCCACAGGAACACGGCCATTATCGATAGTCAACAATGGATTGGAGAAGTCTTCAGCAGGTGGATCGTTCAGCAATGCAGCTCTCATGTTCGTTGTCAGTTGAAACTTCTTGACATAGCGCCAACGATTTTGTAATTTGAGACAAGCGTTTATTTCATCGGCAGCAGATGATCTTGGAATGACTGGCAGTGCTTGCTGGAAATGGTGAGACAGTAAAATCATTGCGCCTCCAAAATATATCGAGTCATTGCGCATATCCTTCGATGTATGGTCAAGTGTTTCAATGCGCGCTTGCGCGCCAGCATGCATTCGTCCCATATGAGGATTTTAGATATGACTAAAATTTCGGCCATTACGGACTGTTTAGAAATGTTATTGTACATGCCACTTGTTCAAAATTTTGCAGGTTTAGCGGCAACTTTAAAGCTGAATGAGCCGTTCAGCATCCTTCCAACAATGTGACCAGTGTACCAGAAGAAGCAACTGCTGCCGCAATGTCCATCTCGCACGAACAGTGACTAAAAGCAATGATATAAGGAATGTCTTCCCAGTTCCACCCAGGTCACCATTTCCATCATCAATTACCTTCCTTAATGCATCAAACATTTCCTTTGTTGGGGGTTTAGCAGAGATATATTCATTTGAACTGATTGGTCTAATTCATGTTGATCATATTCGCGTTCGAATTCTCGATTAAACATGCCTTTCATTCCACGAGATAGCGCTTTCATTCCTAATTTCACTAATAAACTGCCGCGCATGAGGTGAAACATGTCTTCAATTAACAGCAAAAGCCTGGTTTTGTATCTTCTAATTTACCTCAATATCGAAATTTCTTGAGCTTACATGAATTTGATGTAAAATGTCTTCTTTCAGTATCATTGTATTTATTCCATAGTTCACGTGAATTGGATGCAGGGCCCGACTTAGCCTTGTTGCGACCCTGGGCAAAAACCTTCTATGGGGCTCCCTCTGCTTCACTGTTTTAGTAATGAACATTCATTTAAAAAAGGAAACGTATAATAAAATTTCCGTTCAATTTGGGCCCCCTCACAGAAGTGAGGGCCCGGGGCAACTGCCCCATATGCCCCTGCCTTAGTCAGGTCCTGATTGGATGTGAAGCATGTTGAAAGGATGATAGAAAATAAGGTTTGAATCTGACTTGGAGTTGCAGAAATAGTTGCTTCAGTCGTTGCCGTGTCCCAATGACTATCGATTTAAAGCAAATTGAACTCGTGACATGCAGCATGAAATGTTGGAGATACTATACTATTAACAGTAACAACCGCAAATAGAAACGTACTGTTGTAGAACATTTGCGTTGTACTAGTTGGCATGAAATTTCACGCATTCGCAGCCTTTTCTGGACTTGATTTTGTTTTGGACATGCTAATTAGCAAAAGATTTCGAATAAATTGGTTTGCTGTTTTGTTTTATTTCATTCACACACTTTAAATAAATTGTTTTCAGGTGAATTGTGAGGGCTAAGCATTGATATACAACCATTTGAAACTTTACGAGGTTAGTAATTTTTCAGTAGCGCTTTGTTTGGGGTTACATTGCCGTATTTTTCTGTTATTGTAATTCGATCTTCGCTGTCCATTTCCCTTGTTTTGTTGTACGTATTCTTTTAGCCTACTTTCCTTATTTTCGGTTAATTATTTTTTGTGTGCGCATTTCATTTTTCTGCATTCATTTATTTATTTTTCTATGTTTCCATTAATTTACTGCAGCGTTCTTCGAAACTTTACGATTGGAAACGCTATTGCAGCCGTTCGCGCCACATTCGGCCATTTCTCTGACTGAAAATAGCAATTAAGATCAATTTTTTCCCGTCAACTTTTATGATATTTTATTGGTTATTCTGCTATGATAATTATTTAGTATAATAATCATCATAGGATAAATTATTTAGTATAAGCATGATAATGCAAACAAAAGCCCACTCAGTCAAATATTTTCATAGCATTATTTGAAGTGTGAATTCATAGATTTAGACTTGATTTAAATTTATTAATTAATCTAATATATAACCGTATTCGTGTAAATTAAATGCAAATATTTCTGAATTTTTGTGTAAATAGTTTAATTGTATAAAATTAATTGAAATGGAATGGCGCGTCAGCGAGAAAAGGCCGTTCTAAGGGGATTTACAACAGAAGATAGCCATATTTGATTAATTTGGCGATATAGATGCGTTGGCGACATAATGAGGTTTTTACTGCACGTTAAAATGTGTGGCAGAAGCTAAGAAATAACGACATATTCATAAAGAACATTGCAAAAATTTCTGGACTTGCCTAGAACGAGCGAGAGCTTTCGAAGATTGCCCCGCGCACTTAAGTGGGACACTATTTAAGACTCGCCTTAAAGGTGTGCAATCAATTGAGTTCGGAAAGCGAGCTACGTTTGGTTGGCTTCGAGACCGTCTCTTATCTCACCACCGTGCCGATCTATAGCTTCGATGTTATTTGAAATGAGACGATTAAGTATAGTTAATTCGCTGCGAAATTTTGTAGTTAGAGTTGCTAATGTTTAATACACGTTTTCATAGACAAAGTCTGCATCCTCTTATCGCCCTTTTGTGAGAATTATTATTACTCATAACAATATGTTCTATTCAATTAACACAAAAAGCTTTAAATAACAAAACTTTATAAATGCACGTTCACCACAAATTTTAAAAATAAATTCTTAGAGGCTTAAATCACATTGAGCATATACTGAGTAGCAGCTTACTTCATTAAGGAAGTGATATTTTTTCATTAACAGAACATTTTAATATGCTAAAATATTTAATTCACTAGTAGTATAATTGATAAATAAGAATGACTTTAAAAAAAGTTCTAAAACATTTTATTAGTATATTCATAAATTTTGGCATTTTAATTATTTTCTGTTTTCTTAGTTTTTAATATAAATTCATTATTAAATAGAAACCAGAAATCTAAGTTTCTTTACCTAAAATTCAGCATCATTTTGGTACAAAATCAAGTGAATGTTTTATCTGGCTATTAATTTATGAACATATTAAAATAAAATGATTACAAAATTCTATGTTTACAAACAAGAAATAAATAAAAGTGATTAAAATATTAAACTGTGGTTCTTCAGAAACTTAAATAACAGAAATATAAAAGGTCAAGTCAATTATATTTAAAAACTCTACTAACAAAATTCCTGTGTATTTTAATTAAGGTATCAGTAATATTTTTAACAAATACAACAAAATTGAATTTTTTAATAATTCAAACAATTGTAAATTCATTCACTCATTACATACAACAATGAAGTAAATAAGATAATCTGTGCACCTTCATTGAATAAAATATATAATAAATTAAAAACAAATTAATACTTATAAAATTATATCTCACCTTTTGTACATTATTAAAACATACTTTCACTCAATAAGTATAAATGATTTTAATTATTTTTCTATAATCAAGCTCAAATTTTAATTACACTGCCTGCTATTCATAAAATGATTCTGCAATCGTTGATGCAAATCCATATGATTTGATTTATTGTATATAAATTTTTTCCTAAATCATTACAAAACAATTTTTTTAAAATGTCATCATAATTTACAGTTACTTTTTAATTAGGGAAATAAAATTTATAATTTAAGCTCCATTCCTTAAAATTGTAACCTGTCACATAGTATGTTCCTTAGTATTTTGATACAAAATTATGAGAAGTAGCATTAAAAATCTAATTAAATTTGTAATTCATGTAATTTTTTATAAATCTATTTCAAAATATCAAATACTCTTCTCACTTTTACTATAATTTTCAAATATTTATTCAATTCATAAAAATTGATGTACTCTAAAAAATGGAAGGTAAGGAATAAAAATCATTTGTTCAATAACTACAGTTGTGCATTAAATACTATGAAGTACATCATATATCAATTTATTATGAGTTATTTTTTTTAAATTATCTTTAGTTAATTGAATTAAATAAATTTAAAAGAATTTTACAAGAAAGAGCACTTTTTTTATATTGAGCATCAAACTATTGAGAACAAAAAATGAATGTCCAATAATCTAAAATCATCTTAAGGCTATTTTTTATGAAAAGTAAAGAGAAAAAACATTTTTATACATAAGTAACAGGCTGTCAAGTTTCTTATGTCTTTACAATATACAGCAGTAAAATGGGGAAATTTAAAATGTTTTCCAGTAATACAAACGTAATCACAATAGAAAAATTTAAGACAAACGTACAATACTTTCAATTAACAATAAATACTTATATGGTTTATATATATAGGTAACATAAGAAGTGTAACAATTACTTAAAAATGAGATTTCTGAAAAAGAAATAATATATTTACTAGTATGGAATCCCGTATATCTATTTCTCAGAACACACATATTATCAATTTTTCCAAATTATTACATCACAATTTAATATCATGAGTTTAAAAAGCATATTGCACTGCCATCTATCTTCCATTTTTCAATAAGTTTATCACTAAAAATTTGTGTTCATCAAAATCACAATCCTGTTTCCACTAATTAAAACAGTACATTTTTACTGAAATAAATGGCAAAGTTTAGTCTTCTTAATTACACCAACTCATCTTCAAAGAATTTGTTTTTTATTAAATAGCAAACCCACCCATTTCACTGTTACGAAATACATATTTACTAAAATCAAACCAATTCATTCTCATATATATTGATAATATTTTTAATTAAGATTATTTATTACAAATATATATTAAGCAGTTAAATGAATTTTTTAATGAGTTCTTTCTTTCTGATTAGTACTTTTAATAATTCTTTTTTTTTACTGTTGTCACCATTTGAAATTATAAAATATGTAACAATTCAAAGTATATCTACCAATAAAACCACTAGCAGACTTAAGCCTTTTAAATTGAAAATCATAATTCTTAACAAATCTTATTTGCTTCTGAATTTGGACTAAAATTTTCGAAAAGAAAATAGCAAAAGAAAAATGAAAGAGCAAAGCAATTGCTAGAATATCAAAATATCTAGGAGAAATTAATCAAAAGGAATAAAATGCATACAGGCATCCTTTCTAAAATCTGAAGTAAAACAGATATTGATTATTATTAACTTGAGCATGAGATTTCCCCCCTCCAATAATAACATTATGATAATGGTTTAAATCATTAAGAATGAATTGGTTTCAAATCTTAAGGTTGCATGATGAAATCACTGATCTTCAAAAAGTCTTCTATTAAAATTTTTAATTCAATTTGTTTTCAGATTGATTCATTGACAATCTTCTGACAGAGATCAAATCAAAATTTTTAAAGGAAATTCAATTGCCTATAATACACCTGATTCATAATGTTTAGAATACATTTTTCAGAAAAATCTGAATTTGAATAAAGACAAATCCATCAGGAGATGCAAGATTCCGTAAAGTGGAACAAGAATTTAAAAGTTATGCTCTTTACAAATTATACAGTTCTACAGCATGAAAATGTTATCTTATGCCATATGTGAACACATAAATGAAATAAAAAAAAAATGCATGAATATATTTAAAAAGTGTTTTGCAAGATCTAGAGTCTAAATTTTTACCTATTTTTTTAAAAATGTATTTAAAAAAAGATATCGGTTTTGAATACAAGAATACAAATTAAACTTCTGCTATTAAATGTTATTTACAAAAAAAGTCATGTTAAAATTATAAGAAATTCTGAAGCAAAACTATTTCCCAGCATTTAAATATTATAATGGAACAAACGATGTAAATGGAATTACAATTTTGAGAGCCTATTATAACTTTCTTTCCAAGAAATGTCAATATTTAATCCTTTATTAATGAAAAATGTATTATTAATGCATTGCAATTAAGATTAAATGTGTTTAATCCCAATGAATTCAAAAAATATTATTAACAGAAATATTATACATACATTAACAAAAAGTTAAAATTAATCAATTTTATCTAACTTTTTAAAACTGATACAACTGTCATAAAATATTTCTGTAAGCTCAAAAACAGCACATGAGTCTTTCCTCCTTTTTCATATAATGAGCAATAAATGCACATTAAGAGAAGGGAAAACTACAATATAAGAGAAGAACTTCATGAGGAAATAGCACACTGATTTCAATGCATGGAAATGCATCTGGCACATCTATTTGTAGATACATATTTGAAATTTCACTTCTTTCAGCATCATGTATGTGATTAATAAATAATATCTATGATTTCTAAACTGTTTCAGCACAGATGATTTTGCTGTCAATGCTTCAGCAAATGGTTATAAAATATATCTTTTGTTGGAAAAGGATTATCTACCAAACTGTATAATCATGATGTAACAATTTAATCATGTTCAATTTTTTGTAATTTGCCAGGAAAGCAACTTTTGTAGACATGTAAGATGTAATTTAAATTTTATAAATAATAATAATAAAATATTTAAAGTAAATTTAATTATATATTGATATCTAAGTAATCAGTCAGTTAAAAAATAAATTAAGCTTTTGCTTACAAAATAAAAAGTTTTACTTTAATCATAAGAAACAATATACTTGTTTAATTTTATATATATTTATATATTTCATTAAAGACAGTGCAGATTATTTTAAAAATATTAGTTACCTAATTTCAGGAATGAGATCAAAATTCAAACATTCCATATGCAAAATATAAAACATTTTATGAAGCCTCTAATTCATACATCTATAACCAGTTACTAATGCACACAGAGTTAATCAATTATGCTGCAGTCCTTCCACTATTACCCTATATAACTGTTTCTGTACTTGTGGCTGAGCCATTTCTTATTCGGGATCCATAGGATTCTAAGCTAGATGACGATTCACTTCTATCCCTTAAATGGACTGGTGCAATGTGATTGGAACTTTGAATGTCTAGAGCTACTGGTGGCCAGCATGTTTGAGTCGATTTGTCCCGATGGTCCAAAGAATGTCTCCTGTACCAGCAAATTCGGCAAGTCTCTTGTTTATCAAGTCTTTCTTTAGTTCTTTCTTCTAGCACTTTAGCCAATATGGCAGCAGAAACATAGTCTGGAATGTTTTCAGAATTATTTGGTTCATTGTCCAAGGCATGAGGCACATTGTTTATAGAATAAACCATTGCAGTTGGAGGAAAAGTAGGGATAGGAACTTTGATAGTGCGCAACTCAGGGTTGCTACGACTGTTTGGGAGCTCTCGTTGGTTTCGATGATTGAAGTGGAGTTTTACTTTATCTTGAAGATCTGAAGGAAACTGTAAAAGAAAATACAGAGTTAATTTTGTTTTTCACTTTTTACACTAAACTATGAATCAGGATTTTGATTTGAAAGCTTTAGATTTATACCTCAGTTTATACAATATCACAAACAAGATTAAATTAATACAACAAAATGCACCAAATATCTATCTGCCCTTAATAACGTAGTTGACCACTCTTCAAAGCAAGACATCTAAATTATTATGAATATACCAAATACTTTTTAATATGTTTGATGATTAGAAAGAAATATATTTCTTTAAGAGCAGGTACATGAATTCTCTTGGAAAATTCAAAGGTAAAATTATTCTAGAAAATAAATTATAGTATGAATTTAAAACTGACATTAAAACAAAAAAAAAGTACCTTAATTATAATGATGAAACCTTTGGGATATTTTCTCTACTGATAATGAGTAAAAGAGAATAATCTTATTTTATTTATTTGAAATCCAGACATGTTTAAATAGTAAATAAGTAAAATTAATCAGATTATTAATATGGCATTCAGCCCATTAAATTGCAAACTCCTATAAGGACAGGCAGCAACTATTCATCTCATCTTATGTACATACACAATTTAATGAAATAGTGGCATTATTGGAACTCCAGAATATTTATTTAAGTGCACCAGCAGAACTGCTTTTAACTGAGTGAAACTCCAATTTGTTTTTTGTGCATGTGTTTATTGACAAGATTTTTAGATCTTAACTTCTGGAAACCGGGGATAAAAGTCATTGTAGCTATAAATCCCAATACCTTATATCTTTTCAAGTTCAGGTGCTGATATTTTTATAAAATGCATGATGAAGGAAAAAAATATATTAAGCAAGGAAAGTATGTAATGAAAATCTGGAAACTATTTTTTTTTATATGTAGATGACAGTTAACATTAATGTATAATTGTATTTTATTAATTAAGAGTGAAAAATTAATAGTGAGGAGTAATTTATATCTGAAGAAAGAAATGCAAACTGACTACAAAATCCTTACTCATTTATTTTTATTATTGATTAAACAATCCCTATAAGTTAAGATGAAATGAGCTCTTAAAGATATGAATTACAATATCCATCCAATGAGTTGAATGCTATTCATGTCAGCATTCAAAATTATATATATATATATATATATATATATATATATATATACAACAAAACTATAATTAAAATCAATTGAAGTTGAATATAAAATAATTACTAATTGAAGAATCTTTCTCCAAAATTAAGTAGTCCTTAATGTAATCTTGTATTCTTAGAGTATTTAAAAGTAATATCCATGATGAAATGGAATTTAATCTTATTCTAACAATAATTAATGTAATGAAGTCTAATGTTAAAAAAAGGAAAGATATTTATTACTATTGTTTAGTCAAGTTTACAACCCATTGTGAAATTATAGAAAAGCTGTTTTAGGACTTAAATCAGAATTTTGAAATCCAATCAGGCAAGAATATCAGAGCCACCATCTATATTTCCTAGTTGCCCTACTGTAACACAGTCTTTTTTAATCTTTACAATACAAAATATGATCATATATAATTTTGAATTTTCCAGTGGAATCAAGTTTCAAACATGCAACCTCCATATAAAAGTGCCAAATCTATAAGGCTCTATAGTTTGCTTCATATAATATATTTCTATCTATAGCCAAAATATGAAAAGAAACTATATCAATAATAGATATAGCCACTTGATACCTATTATTGATATATCTGATGTATTATCAACTAAAGTTGCTTTTATTAAACTAATGCAAGTATTATTTGTGACTGATATTGTATGACTTCTTCCTCTTGTATAACTTATGATTAAAATATATGATTATACTATCATTTTTCCAACTAAGTTGGGAATCAAAATTGTGAAAGTAATTTTTTTAAAAAGAAATAACAGTGCTTTTTAGCCATATTGAATACAAATTTTTAATAGAACAGTATTTATAAAAACCTACAAAAGAATTAATTAAAAAAATTATCTTACTTACTGAACTTAGCTTTTGGGAAACAAAATTCGATGGTTTACACTGGAGTAATTGAATAGCTATGCTGCAATCATTTCGGTATTGTACCTTTAATAGAAAACAAGCCATTTTTCATTTAGCATATTAAAGACAGTTTCATTAATTTATCTCTAAATTAATAATTTTACATGAAATAATTATTTTTAAAAAATATATACAATCCTTTACACATAATTTAGCCTCAATGACCTTTTCAACAAAATACATTTAAACCCTCATTTTTTGATAAGCATTTAACTCATACTTTGAAATATTATACAATTATTATCATTATGCAATGTATCTACCTAATTTATTGTTATTTTACATATTAGTTTCAACTTTAAACAGTATGCTGTGATGCTTGTTGAATATAGGCACATTTATGAGTAAAAAAATTTAAGGATAAAAAATAAGATGATTTAGCATTGAAATTCCATGTGAACAAAAAATATTTTTTCAAGTAATATGCTGCTATATTTATGCAATATTTCAAAAGATAACTAAATAAAAATAGCTCAGATTCAATAAAAAAATTCAGTATAATACAACAGTAAAGCTAAACTTCAAGCTAAAATATTTTTTAGATATTTTTATACAGCTGATTAAAATTTATAAAACTTTCATCAATGCTTAGATGCTCATTGCTGAAGAATTATGAAAAAGATGAATACTTTAAACAGAAATACATTCCACATAAAAAAACAATAGAAATATCCTCCATTTAATTTCCTTATAAGTTAAACAATAAAACATTTTCCTATATCATATATTATAGAAAGGGAGGAACAAACCCTTTAAGGTTAAGGCAAGTCTTACTTCCAATCAACCTTCAGTAGACTTTAACTCAAAATATAGTGTTTTCTACAGCATTATTATAACAAAGTTGATACACACACAGACACATTTTTTCTGTATGTAAATGGGGAACTTTATGAACAGCACTTATGTGCTATTTAAACTAAACAAACAATAGTGAACAGTTTTAATAGGTGAAAATAGCAAGGTTAATTAATAGATGTGGGTTTACACAAGTTAAGTTTTTAAAATAGTAAAATTTTTGGACATGCATTCATACATTTTTTATAATATCCTTCTCAAATATAAAATACTCTCTCTCTTTCTCTCTCTTCAGTTTTAGTAGCTTCACTAATAATCAAGTAATCTATCTAGAATCCACATTTTATTTCTTGGATTATCAAGCTCTATCTAAAATAAGTATCAAATATTTTTCCTACTTTAATTATGCTTTTTGACAATATTTTTCATTAATTAACAAAGATGTAAAGATTTTTATATAGGAAAAGCACCATTGGTTCAGATGTTTGAATTTTTAAAAAGGAATCAAGTATATTAGCAATGCAAGAGAACATAATTTAAAATCAATTTATCTTAATATTTATAATTTTATCACTCATGGTAGATCCAAAAGATTTTTTTTTATTTTTTAATTGAAATATATATATATATATATGTGTGTGTGTGTGTTTAAGAACATTTAAAGCACTTTTGAAAACATTCCTAATTCCTACCAAATAAAAAAAAAAAACTTCAATGGAAATTCAGAAGAACCAGTAACTTCCAGGAAATACCTCTGTTTAGTTGGATCATCTAGAAGTATTCAATATATTGCTCTTAGAATAAAATCTCCTGTAAATTCAGCATATTCATGTTTATATTGAAAAGTTTAATGGATTATGTATAGTTCACAAATACCCAGATGCAAAATTTTACAGTCATGTTGGCACAGAAATTTTTCTTTAATATATTTTTAAAGTTACATTTGGTTTATCTATACTAATTTATTAAAGTAACTCTATGTCCAAACTTTATGCAATTGTTTTAATATCTCTAAAAATTCATGGACAGTAGTATGCACGCTTTACAAATATTGAATTTCAATATCTCCATTGGTTGATTAACAACCAATATCTTACAATAAGAACCATTTGTTATTTTTTGTGAAATGCTGTTAAAAGCTTTGTCAAGGCATATGACAATTTTTTTTTATTGTTTAAATATTTTTCAAGAAATTGTTGAGAAAGCAGAATTAATCTGAACAAATAATGTATAGCATTTTTGTATGACCTAAAATACATTATTTAGCTATTTTCTTATTAGAAAATATATGTGAAAATATTTCTGTTATTGAATGCATTAAAGAACAAACAAAATGCAATAAGTTTGAATACTCATAAATGTTGAGCTTTAGATGATTGTTAGTGAACAAAAAAAAATTTGAAATCTGCTTATTTTCAGACATTAGATTAGAAGCTTTTGGAATAGATGTACTATTCTCATGCATTACTTTTCGATACAAAATTAAATATCCATTACGACTTTTTTAAAAAAAATTGACACATTATTTTCCTCTATTCACATGACTAATATCTGACTGTTTTTTTTATAGGGCTTAAACTTATTATTTTCTTATAAAGGGAAGCGATACATAGGAACAGATTTTACAGAATTTCTCTATCCCATTCCACTGACAGGATTCATGTTTTTATCTATCAAATATGAATTAAATACAGTTTTTGAGCAGGTCATTGTTTTAAAAAAATCCTCTAATCTATTTTGAATAAATTCACAATTTCTTAAATAATAAACAAATTGAATAAATTGATGTGAGTGAGTAAACACCAGTCAGTTCCACAGATTCAATATTGTTATTCTCGCCTAGAAATGTTCACTATTCTCTCTCACAGTTATAGAAGGCTCGCACATCTCTATTAGTTACAAATTTTGAATCTCCTAGACTGAAAACAATTATAGCTGAAATTGAAATCAGACTGAAAAAAAAAGGGGGATGATTGCATAGTTGTTTTATATTTGGTACTACAGCTATGATCTTTTATCCTCGTCATTTTCAGAGATAGGTATTTTTCAGAAGAGAAAAATAAATTTAAATTTCTCTGTATCTTCCCAATTTTTAATGGAAAACTTATTCTGTTTTATCCTTACAATTACCATATTTTTTCAATGCTGCCAGTGCCTGGCAACTCTGGTATAGTGAGGATATGCAAGAATGAATTTTTAAGGTTTCCTTTTCAATGAATGTCCAAATCTTGACCTATGAAATTTTGCATATAAAACAACATATGAAACTTTGTTTAGACAAATCATTGCATTTTTAATATTCATATACAGATGTTAACTCCAAGATGGATATAGTTAAAAATTTGAAACCAATATAGTAAATATATTGTCACAATACAATCTATATTTTGTACAGTAAAATTATGCTCTAAATTTCCTTCATCATGCTTTTTACATTTTGGAATCAATAATTGCAGATATTGTATACTACTGTAATACTTCACATAAATTGTCTTTGATAGTTTTGAATTCACATCTTGGGTATTATTCATTCCTTCCATAATTTTAAATGAAAACTTGATTTAATTTTACATATGGGATTGGAAATATTTATTTTTAAATTTAGAGATGAAAAAAATGGATTTAATTTATTATCTATATTATAACTAAAGGGTTTTGATAACTATTTCAGAAATAGAATTACAAATACTGTTAATTTCAAACATATTTTGTACACTTAGAATTCATTCGGTGAAACGGCAAGTTTAGAGGAAGTAGATCATATAACAATATTTTATTTAAGAAATGTTTAACAATCAAGTAATTAAAGATATTAAAAATGCTTCTATGCAAGAAAACGACATTAAAAAATAAATATCTACAAAAAAAAAACGACTAAAAATAATGCATTTGCATACATTTTGCTCTTCTAAATCATTTATGGACAACCGAGCCTCTACAAGGCGATTAGTAAGATCAGCAACGTCTTTTGTAAGGGCATTTTTTTCTGTTTCAAATTTATCGACCTGGTAAAAAAACAAGCATGTATAAATATGTGAAAATAATTATAAAATAAAAAGAAATTTAAAATTTAAAAAATGTTTTTAACTTTTCAAACATTTATTAAGAAAGTAAATTTAATCCTTAAGATGAAGATAATTCATGACTGACATTTTAGCTAGTAAAAATGTAACTAAAAATGTTGAATAAAATTGCCATTTTAATAAATGTTTTATTTCTAACATACTAAGAGTGAAGAGATAAAACTTACTAGTTTTAGGAGCTTATCTTCTAAGCCTTGATTTACTTTTTGTAGCTTTTTGTGACTCTCGAATAATCTATAAGTATAAACACCTTTTAAATTACAAAAATAATTTTTTGAAATAATAAGTAGCATTTATAAATTGATTATACACACAGGCACACTGGAATTCTTTTAATGATTATGCTAGATAAATGTGTTTTTTTTTTTTTTTTTTTTTTTTTACAAAATATATGTGAACTTTAAACTTCTTGGTAGAATGGGTCTTTTAAAAAAGTCATGTAGATTGAAATTATACAATTTGAATACTGATTTTACTTCAAAAATAAATAAATTATAAGTTTAAAAAGGTACTGAATATTAAAAAAAATACAATAATTTTTAAAAATAAAGTATGCAAGATTATACTAACAAGGACTGAGAAATTCAGTTCAGAAAGAGAATCGGGAGTATAATTTTAAGGAATTCATTCATTAAAAAATGAAAGACATGAATACAGTTAACTCTGAAAAATACTGAAACTTTTGGAGCATTTCACATTCTATTAAGTTGTCATGGTTGTTTAGTGCTGAAAGAGAATGGTTGATCTGTAATTCACCTACAAACTAGGGCATCAAAATTTGATCCTTAAAGCAAATCTTTAAAAATTATATTAGCACTTTACGAAAATTCTTAAATTAGTATATTATAACTAAAATATAATTTTTAACAATAAAATGTTATTTTAATGATGGACAATATCAACAATTACTTGTATCACAATTTTTTTAATTCACTAATTATACAAATTTACTCTACATTCATTAATTTACAATTATATGCAGAAGGTACAAAAATTATTATGAAAACATTGAAGATATTATAATGAAAACATTTGATTGATTATCTGAGGTGTCAAAATGCATAATATATTTTAGATAACTAATACATGGGACAGTTTACAAGAGTATTGTTTCTTTATAGGGCAGAGTTGAGAGAAGTGGAACAGATTTCAAAATTTATTTATTTTTACTGTATTAGTTTAGACTTAATAAGAGTGCAGTTTACAAAAACTAATAGTAGGTTTAACTGTTTGCATTATGTTTTTATTTAATACATTTTTCTCTTTCTGGATGCTTTTCATTATGGGTATTTACATACAAAACAGTTAAAAATTAATCCTTTTTAATTTAAAGAGCAAAACATTCAAAATTTTGTTTCATTATTTAATATTTATTATATTTACAAGAGAATTTCCTTTAGCTGAAATTAAATGGCATGGAGGATTTTAGCTAGAATTTTATTTTGTGTGAAATGATACAGAGTGATCTATGGTGTGAATTCATAATTTATATAATACAATCATTAACAAATATGAAGAAAAATAAAACATGTTTAGAACCACTGATGCTCTTAAGTAAATTTTTGTAATTTCTTTTTTATTTTTGTTACTGGAAGCTTTTTTATTGTTGTACATTATTGCTTTATTTTATTAAATAATAATAATATGTGTGTGGTTGTGCAAGAGTATTATATAAAGTATTAGTGAACACTAACACACATTTTTATACCATCATTTTACTATTGTATTATAACAGACCAACAACTAACTTTTCAAACAATATTAAGAAAGGTTAAAAACTGTAATTATTAAAATAGTTACCTATTTAGAAAATACATTGAAATATAATCAAGCATGTCCCTATTCCTCCCACTCCAGAGGTTTGTTTTGAAATGTATATCACATAAAGCCTGACTTAATTATACTGTTAGTTTATAAACACTAAGAATTTGTATTTACTTCTGAGGCATGAAAATCATATTTTCTGTTTTAAACACATACAATATAGTTTTGGTAGCAATTAAGATCAAGCAAGGGGCTATAATTACTCTTTCTAATGGAGAAATTAGAAATAGATTCTAATCTTTAATTTAGATTTGAATCTGTCCCATTCTCCCAACTTTACCCTATCTAATAGAAAATAAATGTCCTTTATATTAAAAAATATTTTTGTTTATTCAATAACTTAGCATCTATTTCTTCTGGTCATTAAAGTATATTATTCAATCATTCAAAATTCATTTAATCATTCAATTCATTCATTAAATTCATTTCATTAAGGACATTCAATTACAATTCTGTACAAATTTATCACATCATCAACTGCAACAACAAAAAATACCTCTATAACTTATTTAAAAAATAACAATTAAAATATTTTTTAAAAGTATTTTATTGGTAAGTATTCCTTAACTCACTTGTATATTTTTTGTGCAACGATTGTTTTTTAAAATTTGCAGAAAAATGCAATAGAGCATGCTTCAAATTATTATTCATTTTAGCTTTTATTCAGCAATTTTCTTCAAAAACTTTCTTGTTGGAAAGATTAACATTTCTTGACCATACTCAAAAAAATCTCAGGAGTTTACAAAAATAGATGACATTTTCATCTGCTTCAGAGCTTGGGCATTGACTCACTTAAAGTACATTTTTAATTTTGAAATAAATTCTTTAGAAATTTAATTTTGCCTTTGACATTGAAAATAGTTAATAATTTTTTTTTAAAAAAATGACTTTGCTTCAACAATCTCATAGAAATGATGGCTTACAAGTGTTCAGCAGATTTCAAACCAAATCCGACAGTATACCAATCCATTTAAAGCAAATTCAGATTTTAGAATTCATTATTGTTTTAGTCTATGCAAAAGAATGTGAACCTTAGTATTTTGTCTAAATTTTATGGAAAAAAATGACTTGGAGATGCTTTTTTATGATTATGAAAAAGAAATTCTACAAGTTTCAATTATTCAAATTAGATGAAGATTAAGGACAGATCAATTCTTCACTTTAAATCTGATAATATTAAATAATGTAGTGATCACGCTATACTTTTTTTTGTGTGTGTGTGTATAGATTTGCATATGTCAGTTCTTAACACAAGAATTTAGATAACATATAATGAATGACAACATCAACACAATCAAGTTAAAATGCTTACTGTATTTGTTTTAGTTCAAAAATTAAGTTTTGTACAATTCAAATATAGCATGATTAACATTTGCTTTTGCATAGTAATTAATAGCATATTAATTAAAATATTTGTAAATTGAATTTGAAACATTAAAAAAAATAGTACAAAGGCTTAAGTTATGACTTTCCACTCCATAGGCAAGTACTTTATCAACTATGTTCTGTCAGTGTCAAGAATTGACTAGCATGTAAGCTATACTATAAGTGTGAAGGTTATTTTCTCAGAAATGGTATATTATCAACACATTAAAAGCAATGGTATATGATTAATATACTAAATTATACCCTGAACTGAAAACTTCAGCCTGGCCCCTCACTTTTTATTAGTGAAATTTATATCTTCTTATACCTTGACACAAACAAAGCTATCTTTGAGTATATTAATGCTATTTATTCAATAACAGGATATCAGTATTTATTTAATACTGAACCGCTTCTTTAAGGTAAATATTTTATCGTCCAATACCAATTCATTGCTACATTTATTTCATAAAAATGCTGATACTCAAATAATAATTCAGGATCCACTTTTTTATATGACTATCCCCTTGTTTCATCAAGTCCATTTCTATTTTCATTTTTCTACTTTTCCTTACCCAGAAACTAATAAGTTATTATGGACAGAATATATTTTTAAATAATTACTGAAAAATATAGATATTTCAGAATATTTAAGGAGGAAAAAAAAACATTCTTCAAAGAATAAGTTTTTTTCAAAATGTTCTTTACGGAAAAGAGTTAAATTGTCCTCAACAGTACCTTTCTATGATTTCAAAATGCTGCTATATGAGGATGAACATATATTACTTAAATTAATACTGAAATTTTTGCAGAACAGAAAAATAAGCTAATACATAAAAATATATGCAACTCAAAATACAAACAGATTTAAGGTAGGAAACTGAAGGGAAAAAAATAACCAGAGACTAAATTATAAATGAATTTCTCAATGCAATTCATATAATTAATTTTTTTTTCTCATAAGAAAGTGGGAAACAAATCACTAGTTAACAACAACAAAAAAAAGAAGCTATAGTGCAAGTTGAAATTAAAGGATTGAATGCATTCTTTATAATTACAAAATCACCAATAAGCAAACACATTGTATCAGACACCAGCATCAGATTCTAAATTAGAATTCTTTGCAGCAAAGGGAACAGCATTTTATATTTCTTCTATAATGAATAACCATTTTAATTAAGTTTTATGCTGGTAAACTATAAACTAAAACAAACATAAAAGAATTCAATAAGAAATACAGATACTTTATTTATGCAATTTTTTAAAAAAACGCCTTCCATCAAAAGTGATGAAATTTTTAAGAATGCTGTAAAAACAAATAATTGCAAAAGCATATCTAAACAAACAAAAAGAAAGAAAGAAAGAAAAATGCTAAAATAATAATTAATTAAAAATGGGAAAACTGTGTACCTCTCATATTTATCTTTACATATTAAAAGTTCTTGTTGCAGATGTTCCCACTCTCCATTGGGATATTGTTCAGCATGATTAAGAACATTTGTTTCCATTTGTAAAATATGGTATTCTCTTTCAACTAGCTGCCTTTTAAGGGATTCAATCTCCTGATGTAAATGCAATCTAAACATCAATTAACAAAAGTTTATAGCTAATATGAGAAAAAGACAAATTATTGTTTTCAATATTCCACAGGTATTAGAAATTTGGATCTAATAAGAATTATGAGATTTATATTATATATATAAATTAATTAATTTAGTAAGAAAAATGTTAAGAACCACCAATTTCCTTATTAGATTTATTGTTATAAAAAATATCACTGATATTTAAAAATAAGCTAAAATATTTCTATAAGCTACTATTTTTATACTTATTATAACTTGATTACACAGCAATTTTTTTTCATCATTGGGACAATTCCTTTAATATAGATACTTGTACTTCGAATTAAAAAAAAATTCATTAAGATTTCATTTAGATTAAGGCATCTGATCTTTATCTTTGTCATTAATAAGATATTGAACTTAATATTTTTGAAAGACTGTAGATCTATTTAAATACATAAAGTTTTTTTATGGAATTTACAGTTTTTACAATTCTTTAAGTATATCCATACAAAAATATCAAAGGTGTTATTACATCTCTCTGTACAAATAGTCTGGAAATTATTTTTATTTTTTAATTATTAAAAAAATATTAAAACCAATTTTTATACATAGGGATCAAACAATAAACTTTTACTTTCAATAATAAATTTGATTACTTTTCCTAACCGTTTACACGAAAAGTATACTTAGTCATAAATTAGGAAAGATCCTAGTTAAATTTAGCATTTATACTACATAAATAAAAGTCAGAATTTAAAAAAAAATCAGTTAATTTCATTTTTTCTCAGAAAAAAAGAAATTTAAAAATTAGTTAAAATAAAATAGCTGTCTTACAATAAAAGGTAAATAATAACCATCAAAATTTTTGAATTTTAAAAGTAAAGTATCATGCAAAATATGCATAAATTCTAAGAAGGAAAAAACAATAGATTACAGTAAACTTACGTGTCAGCACCCATTTGTATATCACACATATTTGGCCAAGTTCTAAAAATATAAGTTGGTGTTATATAATGGTGCATAAAAAATACATTTGTGCTTAATTTTTTTTACTTATTAACATAAAAAATATAAAAAAGTTTAAAAAAAGATTATTGAATTTTTTTGCTAAATGATTAAATAGTATTTCGTTCTGATAAACATTATATCCTTTATTGGCTCAGCTTTACTGTACGGTCACCCTTAGCGACTTTTTCAAAAGTTGGCGATAAATAATTTTTTTTTGGCAACCTACCGAAAACTGGAATTTTCCCAGAAATTGAGTTTTTCCATTTTGAACTTCGGTGATATATGGTGAAGTTGATTTTGTCTTAGCTCCCACGTTCTTTGAATTTTATTGTGATGGCCGCATGGGGAGAATGATGTTATGTGGTATGATGAGCATGTGAATTTAAGGTATTTGTATGGATTGGATGAAAGGAAAGAGACGTTTGATTTTTGTATGAAAGCGGGGTTGATTGCGAATAGGTATGAATGTCCGAAATGTAATAAAGATATGAAATTGGTTGCAAGGAAAGATGTTAGTGATGGTTATGAATGGAGGTGTAAATCTAAGGTGAAAGGAGAGGAACATGATGTTAAAAGGAGTGTTCTAATTTTTTGATGCTAATATGCCTTACATTTCTTATTTCCTTACATAACCCATAAAAGCTTTGCACTTTTATTTTGTTACAATCCAGAAGTTCATTATTCCTCTCCGAAACTTTTCAGCCATTTTCTATGCTCTGTTTTCATTGGTTCTCGCTTCGAAGTCGCCAAAATGGCGACTTTTGGCGGGATTTTGAAAAAGTCGCCAAGGGTGACCGTACAGTAAAGTTCTACCCCTTTATTTTACTATTTTAACAATTTTTTATTTCCCTAAAAATTTCTAATAGGGAAGCATTATGCATATCATCCTAATAACTAAAAAAAGTTATCAATAAAATAGTTATATAGTACTTAAAACACTTAATTTACAGCATTTACAATTAAAATAGATAAAACTTCCTTCATTCTGAAAGAAATGAGATTAATATAGAATGTAGAATTTAACTTGTTAACTTATGGAGAAAAATGTTGATTAATGCAAAAATTGCTACTAACGATGTTTCCATATTATAAATTATCACACATGTTTATAAATTTCAGCAGCTCTCTACACATAATACAGGCCCTTAAATAATATCCCATGTTTATTCTGGGAAAAAAGAATTGGATTTTTTTTGCCAATATTTTATTAAACAGTAGATAAAATTAAGTATATATAAAAAACTATATTCATTAAATACTTACCTAACAGAAGTTAAACATTTCTTGCATGCACAACCACATTCCTTTGAAAGAAGAAAAGTGCATAAAATATTTCTGTAATGCATTTTTAAAAAAAGTTTTACAAAAGTCAAAATGGTGAACAACAAAATATAAAAACTGGGCTATGAAACTTACTGGACAAGTCAATTTTTCAGTAGTCATTTTATAGCAATGGAAAACGTTACCTAAAAATTAATTAAAAGAACTAGTTGAATAAGAGGGTAAAAAGCTTCACATACAAAATTGGAAAGAGAAGATTGATTAACAATTGTTTGACAACGAATTCCTTTTAACTTTTAGCACAGCAATTTTCAAAATTGAATGGATCATAATATTAACAGGTCAATATCTATGAAACTTAATTGGGGAGAAAAACATATAAACATTTAAAATAATTTTTGGCAAATATGATCTCACAAAATCAACGTAGTTAAACTTTTTCCAACAAATGTAAAAATATTGCACCATTAAACACGAAATAACTTTATACAATAACTTACTTTCAAGTCTTCTTAATTATTTGACAAAAATTAGAATTGGTTATTTTAAGCTCATTTTTTAAGAATGTTACGGATACAGCACATAGGCCTATATAATTATTATTTACAAGGAAAATTTAAATTGTGTATATATAAGAAAGTACCGTAACTTCATTGAAAATTTCTTTTACACGTAATCGTAAATATTCTACTGATGTACTGGTAATTTATATCCGTCAGCAAGCAATTTCGCACTACATACAAAAACCAAAAATTTGTTTAATCTGCTGCCAAATGCAACAAGATTAATATATATGTAAACAAATACAACAGAAATAGTAGTTGAAAAAAACTAATTAGTATTAGAAGCTAAAATAAAAGATAAAATTGTATTAAAACGATTACTTAAAGCTTCCAAAAGCTGTGAAGTGTTGAAATTATATGAGAAACATAGATAGAGTTCATTAATTATAATTTTCACATTAGGAGATAAATATCTGGCATCAAACGCATTAGTTTCGTCTGCTATTTATGTTTTATTAAAACGCGCTTAGAACCGTGTTTCTGAAGCAGACGCCGGAGAACGCACCATCATTCCTTCTGGACATTGTTATTCTTATGTTGTTCTATTTCAAATCGTTTTTATGCATTTTTACTGCTTTGATAATAACATTTTATCAGGAAGATCTTTCACGTTTATGCTACTGGAATTTTTCAAACCGAAGTCGGAATATTTTAAAATATCATTCTGCAACCTCATTTCTTGTTTCTATTTGTTTTCCAGATAACTCTTTTTTTTTTTTTTTGGTCATTTACTAATATTTTGAATTATGTTTCTATGAAAAAAAGATACCCTTTAAATTATACTTCCAAAATGTATTTTTGATAAATAAAAAAAAGAAAATATACAATAATATATATAACTTTTAAATGAATATGTACGTTATTTTATTATACTATTTTTAAATTGTAGTGTAAGGAAACTTATGAAATTTTTTAATGCCTTTTTTGTATTTTGTTTGTTTTTAAAAATGAAATTGGCTCATATTTATTTTAACTTCATATCATAATTATTAAAAGTTTATATATGTAATTTTCAACAATCACAATTTTTTTTTCTCAGTATAATTCAGACTCTAAAATTCAAAAGTGTTGCAGTTTTATTATTTGGTTTCAAAATAAACTTTTTTTGCAATTATATCAAATATAGAATCAATTGTGTAGTAAAAATATGCCATTGATAATATTTTTTTATTAATCATATGTTATTGCGGAGCTTTTAGTGGTAAAAAAGAAAAACCAGGTACTAGATTTTTGCCGAGGTAGGAAAAAAAAAATCTTGCCTAACCTATCAAAACTTACAAGACTAATTTAGGAAAAAGAAAAAGAAATTTTAAAAAGATTTAGATTATTTGCTCTGACTTGCAGCCATGTACCTAATTCTCCTATGTAATCATTTTGGCTTAATCATATGTCTTTGGCTAACTTTTGGCTTAACCATGTGTTATCAGCAACTATAATATTCAATTAACTTACTTAATGTCTTCGATGCTTAATCTTTGCCATGCCATTAAATACATAAAATCTTGATAGTTGTGAAAAACTTGTATCCTATTCTTTAGCATTTATATATAGTTAAAGCATATTAAAAATGAGTAATATTATAAAATACAGTTGAATATATATATATACATTATTACTATATAATCGGACTATCACTTGAAAAGACTGGTTTTTTAAAAAATAATCATAAAATTCTTGATTTGCAACTAAATCAAAATATATCTAATATAAAAAGGCTTGTTAAGTATCTCTGAAATTGCTTACTTTTTTTTTATTTTTGAATCAATAACTCATTAATGTGTTATTTTCTGTCCTTTTAAAGCTTCCATTATTATAAAAATTTCATTATTATCAAATATCACATATATATAAGGAAGGTATTTTAATTGCATGAAATAAATATATTTGTCTCTTTCCTTTTTTATATATTCATCACAGAAGCGACAGTTCTGGCCATCGGTATTTTATCAGCACCAAAAAATTTTGAATTGAGGCAAGCAGCAAGATTATCATGGCTGCAAAATTATTCATCTGGAAATAGTGATGTTAGAGCTTGGTTTATTGTTGGAAATAATTCATGTGAAATACCTCCTGAATATAGACTTAATGAATATGATTGCAAAAAATGGGATGTAGATATTTCAGGTATTCATTGCATTTAGTTGATTTATAGTGTTAATTTTAAGAAATATTTGAAATAAGTATGTAATCTGGTCTGGCTTTTGGGGTAATTGAAAAATACAGAGTTGTATATAAATTAACACATAAAAAAATAATTTAAAATTAAAGACAAATTGCATATTCCAGAAACACACACACACACACACATAACATGAACTAAGTGATCCTATTCTAATTTTATGCAATATTCTTGTTCCAAAATGACTTCAGGGCTTAAATTTTGCTCTACCTGCAATCAAAGCCCACTTTCAGGCCTCACAATTTATGATATATCATGATAAGAAGCATGTTGCTAAAACCAAAATCTAACAGAAACTTCAAAGAAGTTCAATAAATTCAAGGAACTTTTGTCACAGTTCTCATAAATAATTTCTCTGTGAGGCCAGGAATTAAAAATTCCTATATCAATTTACATGATTTTCATTATATATAAGAGTTTAATGCATATATTCAATTATAGCATGAGTTATAGCCTGATAATAAGCCAAAACATTGAAAATTTGCAAGTAAATAAATAAATAAAGATTATAATGAAATCTGCAATTCACATTTCAATGTATCATGTCGGGAAATAATTTTTTGAACGGCCTAGCACCACATGCTCATGCAAGTTAAATTATATTTTTATTCATTTTAATTGTTTCATTGAATTAGTAACTTTAGTATTTTAAATGATAGAAAAAACTTTGTCTTGGATTTATGTTTAAAAAATAACATTTCTTATTTATTTCATTTCATATAATCACTTGCTCAAAATGACATTTTTCTATGTTTTATTTGCTGTTGTCATTAACTTATTTTTTAAAAAATCAGAGCTTTTGTAAATGCAATGGCAACATATTATCAAAAGCTGATTTTTTGAGATGCATATTCAGATGGTAAAATTTTTATTTTTCGCCTACGGATTTTTACTGATGTCAAAAACCTCATCCCAAAAACAACATCATGTTCTAGCATGATAAAAATGGAAAAGAAGAGAGAGAGAAAAAGGGAATGAAATATGTGTTGGGATGTTAATTTTCTTCTTCTTTTTTATTTTTTAATTCATATACATATATATTTATGTTTTGTTATTTTTTAGTTTGAAATATATAATGTTTCATTTTTTCTAACTCTAAAAATTTCGTTTTTATTTTTTTATATACTTTTCATCAAATTATGTTTTAGTATTTGTAATAAAGTTTATTTATTTTAGTTTGCCCATCTTTTGATTAATCTCTAAATTTAGATGCTCATCAATCTTTATAGAAATTTCAATGCTTTTCAAACGTTTGATACAATTAAGTTATTGAGTATTTAAAATATTTCATGAAAATTAAATAAGCTTTAAAGAAGGAGGCATTTTAAAAATATTCTCAATTAATGACAAAATAAGATATTACAATGCATTGATATATAACTAAAATGAAATGCTATGGCAGCATCTCATATTGAAATAATTTTAATACATTTTAATTATTTTATTTGAAAGAAATGAAGGAATAATTTTATACCAATGAAAATCAGGAAGTTAACTAAAAATTTCTCTTTGGAAAAGTTCTAATATCATTATGTTAAGAAAAGCTATGTACAATTTATTATTTCAATAAATACATAATAAAATCATGATATATCAATAAATACTAATTTACCTTGTCTGGATATCACAGTTATGTTCAGTTATTGCCTGTCCTAGTTTGCAGTTTATTTAATAAAATTTTAATATTTAAATTATCATTTATTACTCTTTGTATTGTAAAATTGTACATATATTATCATTATTCAGTTTAAAAAACAGAATTATAGTTCTATATTTTTATTTTATTTCAAGAAAATTGTGGTTTTAAAATAAGAAGATAAAAGAAACAATTTTTTTTTCAGTTCTTAACTTGTGTTGAAATATTTTAGTGCTACAAGAAAGTTTTCTTACCTCAAATGAAGTACAAACTGATAACTGCTCTTCAAATTTGGAAAAACACTTTTATGGAGGCTTTAGTTTTCAGGTATTGCATTTTAAAATGTCATGTGAATGAATGTAATAACATAGATAAATTAGTCTACAGATAGCTTTACTAACCTGCATTTTTAAAAATTGTTATTCAGAGTTAAATATAACTTTAAAATGGACGATTTTCATATTCTTTGAATTCACAAGAATCAGAAATGGTTATGCTAATTATAAATAAAATTCATAATTTTATTTATTTAATAAATATTAGATAATACAGCTTTTTAAAATTCTTTATTGGCCAACTATTTCATCTATTTTATAAGTACTCAACAGATGGAATATAAGTTTCTTATTCACTGATGGACAAATTTTTCTGTTATTTCTTTGTATTGAAAATTTTGTTGTAATTCTCTCTTCTTTAGTTTCAAATTATTTACAATCATAAGTAAATTATTTTGCAAAAGAAATAACTATTCAAAATATTTGTGTATGTGGCATTGAATAAAATTTGGTTGTTTGATATGTATGTAAACTCTTTAATAAATTTAATTTTTTTATATATATTTGTTGTAATAAGTTTTGAAACATATTATGATTTACAGAATTATACACATTATATGAAATTAATTGTATATAGATTTTAAGGAAATATTTATGAATTTTAGGTGAACTATCCAGTTGTTGTGACACAATTAGGGATATTATCTTCCCTTCTACCACCAAATATTGAAACAAAGGTAGCTATTATGGATGCACAAAACAAGGTAACTAAAATTATTTATTATTTCTAGTATTATTTGTATTTTTTTCTACTAAAATAAATTAGAGAAAAATTAATTTAATATATTATCTTTAGGAAATAATTATACAAACTTCAGTTTTGTTGAATAAATCTATTGCTTTGCATGGATATTTGTATGCTGATGTTGACCCTATTTTGCTCCCAAAAGTAAGTTGAATTCTTATTCATTGTATTTTTAAGTTTAGTTATTGAATTTAAAAGTTTAAAAACAGTTAACAGTTAATACCATATTTGTTGTGACTTTTCTAGCTTTGAAATGTTGTAACATAAGTTATGTTTCGAAAATAGGTTTTTGAAATTTGTTTTCAAAAATATGTTGTTTGAATAAGAAATTTGGGCAAAGTCATGTATAATTATAATAATCTTAATGTGATTATCGAACAAAATGAAGAAAAAACATTATTTCTATTTACTAAATATCTCTATAATATAATTGTACTATGTAAGCTGCTTTAATTTTTGAGTTCCTCTCCCATTTGAAGAACTGTATATGAAGTTCTATATATAACTGTTCAAACAAATGAGAAATCCTTTGACTTAAAATGATTTCTTAAAATTTTTCAAATTATTATTTCATTGTCTGATATTAAAACTGTGTTATTTTAAACTGTCAATTAAAATCTATTTATTGTATATATGGATCTTTTTAAAGGAGATATAATCCATAGCATCATAAAAGAAAAAAAATTGTAAATACTCCAACTATCTTCTAAATTTTGCAAGGTTGTAACTTCACTTTTTTATTTGTATTCTAAACTGCTGTTATATTAAACAACCCCTTTTTCTTTTTTAGCTCATTTACACAGTTATTACATTATCAATAAAAGGGCATTTTGAAAAAATTTTGAAATGGTATAAAATAAATTTTTGTGCAACAGCATATTTAGAAGTTATTTTAGTAAATGCCAAAATTCAGGTCAATTTTTTCTTAATTAAAATTCTGATTGAAATTTCAAAAATTCACTCTTTGTTACACTTTCCCACTTTCCAAGTTACACATATGTGAAATTTGGTAACTATAGGTCAATCCGCCTATGTATAAGAGTACCATCACATACAAATACACATTTATCTTTATTTTTGTGTAGATCTTAAAATGTAATTTGAAAACATCTATAATTTGTAAACAATTTTGCAATCCATTCATAAAAAAAATTCTAATGTCATAACACACTTGCTAAAGATGTTTTCGAATAAAAGTTTATACATTTTATTCTAGAAGTGTAGTACTAGTAATGTGCATGTGTTGATGCTCTACAGATCAGCCTGTTGAATTTACAACTATGAAATTCGGTGTCTGTATACCTTGGAAGGTAATAATTTGCACCTCAGGGCAATTTTTTAAAATCAGAATTTTAATTAATTCAAAATTAAGTTGAGATATAGCATTTTCTGATTACTCCTGAAAATATCTGAAAAATAAATAAATAAAATTTACTTTAAAAAGTTGATTAAAATTTTAATTAGATTATGATTATTATTACACACCCACGCGCAATGTCCCTCGATAAACATATATAAACATATTAATTGTCCCTCGATAGACTATTAAACATAGTACATATTAACTCGATAAACATATTAAACATTTATGACAATCTTTGTACCACAAAAAACAGAATCTTGGACTATATTTTTCGAATTGATTAAACCAGCATAAGAAAGTTCCTGAATAATTTCAAGCGAAAATAATGTTGAGATTACTTGGTGACAAGACTTTGAATGTGCTGGTCTATTTTCATGAAGAAGATATGAAGTATTACGCTTACATGAAAACTCTATTTTCAAAAGAATTCGAACCAACACCTCAGACTTATATGGAGAAGTTCCGAAGAGCCAAAGAGAAACTTGGGGGAAACTCATATCCAGATTGAGGTCTATGTGGGATTAATTTTGTAAATTGTGAGAAGTAAAAGTTTTTCAAGCTCTGAAAGAACTTATAATTCCATACAAATTATTTGACTTGCTGGACAATTAAACAACATCTCATATGTCCATACGACAAAGCAGAAAAATGGTTCAAACTACTGGATCTCGCTAAGGAATGTGACATTTACTTTGGAGTCAGGCAGAAACCATTCGATGAGGCCCGAAGTGATTTTAGAAGATCGAAATTTTCATTTAATAAATATATTTCTCTTCATCATAGAAGAAAAATAACAAGAATGAATGATAGAATTCCAAAACGAAAGCATTGTTATTCCAGTGGAAATAATTTGCATCTATTAAGGGATTGCGTAAGTAACCGAAAAAGGAATGAAATTAGAAGACAACATGATAGAAATTCTAATAGGAATAATAATCCCACGAACTAAGCAGTAGTAGCAAAAGCGGAGTCTTCACATTTGCAATCGGATTTGAATCAAATTCTGGTTACACCGCTTAAGAAGATCAATGTTTATGTTAATTCAAAAGAAATTAAAGCAATTATTAATTTTCGAACACAAATTTCTATTGTTCATTCATCGTTGGCGCCTAATTTATACAATATAGAAGGAGCCAAGATTTTTAAATCCAGCATTTGGTAAATAAATATGGGCGAGAGTCTGCACAATCCTCACTTATTATAGGAATCAAGCGAATTTATTTAATAATGAGGATACTCTAATTGCAATAACTGACGAATTGAATTTTCCCTGCCTAATAGCATCGGACGTTTAAGAATTGTTAATCAGTTCGTCGGAAGAATATCATGTTAACGATTAGAGTAATGAAACTGAAGTGCCAAATATAAATTACGAACCGCCAAGCGAGGTAACAGCTTGTTTTTCTTTATTGCAACTTTGAGCGTGCTGAAGAAAATTGGTATTAGAAGTCATGTCAGTATAAATGAAGAAAAAAATAAAAATATGTATGATTTGATAACACCGAAAGCTGAAATTGAGTCTACTAATTAAACCATATTAAATCTATGAAAAGCTCAGAGAATATATATATATATATATATATATATATATATATATATATATATATAATATGGGATAAAGTTTTAGGACAGCCTGTAACAAAACTTGTACTTCCTGAAGATATAGAAGAGCACATTTTGAAGTTAGCCCATGAATCGCTTTTTGGTGCTCATATGGGAATGCGAAAAACTAAAGAAAGGATTTGTTGTTCATTTTTCTGGCCTGAACTTTCCCAGGATGTGGAAAATGTCTGCAAAACGTGCAAAGATTAGTAGTTAAGAAGATCAGAGAAGAAAGCTGATAGAATTCCTATTACACCTATATTAAGACGAGAATTACCATTTCAAGTTGTAAATATTGATATAATTGGGCCTGGAACTTAATTCAACAAGAAATTTTAAATATGCTTTGTTTTATGGATCAACTTTCCCTCTGACTCGAAGCAGTACCATTTAGAAGTTTGAAATAAAATCTACGTGCAATATCTTATTAGAAATTTTTATGAGAACCGACATTCTTAATATTATTGCTAGCGATCAGGGAACTAATTTTATACCAGAACTCACCCAAAAACTCCAGAAAAGATTAGTATGTCATCTGAAATTTTCGTGTCCTTGATATCTATCCAGCTAGTAGAGTTTCACTGTTCCTGCGAATGTATGGAAGACAGTCCACGTTTTTTTGGCAGTGCTAAAATCAACTGGGTCTGGAAAGATTTCTTTACTTATGAATATGAACCAATCTGCTGTGAAATACCTACAGAAAATGAAAATGGTGGAAGCTGCTGAACTGATGAAGGTGTTTGCAGAGAGGCATCAGTCCTGCACTGATTATTTTAAGGAGAAAAATGCATCAAAAAGCTTTGTGATTGGAGATCTTGTGCATTTACTCATTCCAAATTGTATGCTCGGAGAATTGGACCAGGCGAAATAATCAGAGTCGTTTCGTCACATTCCTACGTAATCAAATTACCAAATTATAATGGAAAAAGGAAAGTCCATGTGAACAAAATCCAAAAACTCCAGACAAGAGTCAATGCTGTGGGAGCTAATTTTAAGTATGAGGGAGAATTCTGGGAAAGTATAACAGTTCTGAGAAAGTTTATTCTGTGCCTTTGAAGAAAAATGAAATGAGTGAGATAGAACAGAGAACACATAAAAGTGCTGATTAAAAAGCACTAAGGATTGTTTACTGAAAAAAGCAAAAGTTGAAGAACATGAAATTCGCTGGACACCAAATATGGAACGGAAGAAGCCATACATTTATAGAATACCGAAGACTTCAAAGAAAAAAAAGTTGATGAACAGTTGGCCGAATTATTGGAAATAGAAGTAATAGAAGAGAATGATGCCGACATAGCTCATCCAGTGGAAAGATGAGAGTTTGAGGCTTTGTGTCGACTACCGAACCCTGAATACTGTTACAAAACCAAATGATTCCCCCCATAAAATACTGTTGCTTTAATATATAGTATAAATAAAGCTAATATTATCACAACTTTGGACATATTAAAGGGATACTGGACTATTCCAATGGAAGAGCTGAGTAAAGAATACACATCTTTTAAAACTCATAGAACTTAATATCGATTCAAAGTTTCACCTTTCAAATTTAAAAATTTTGCGTTCACATTTTAAAGAGTCATAAATAATATTTTAAATGAATGTAGGGAATTCACAAGAGCTTATATCGGTGATATTGCAATATTTCCCCCTTGACTTCATCTACAACACCTGAATGGCATATTTACAAAATTAAATGAGCTTGGTTTCACTGTAAAATCGAAGAAGTGTTCATTTGCGAGACCTCAAATCAAATATTTGGACACTTAATAGGTTCTGCGAAGCATCAACCAGATCTAGAAATACAAAAGTTGGAAGTACCAAGAACAAAAACTCAGCTTAAAAGTGCACATGGATTGCCTAACTATTACAGATATTACATACCAAATTAGGCAGAAACTACTCATACCCGCACGGAATTGACGAAGAAAAGATCACCGGAAGTCTTTGATTGAAAAAAAGCGCATCAAGAATCATTTCAAGAACTGAAAGATAAATTGTCCAAAACAACAGAACTTCATGCGCCATCACTGGAGCAGTCTTTCCTTATCCATACAGATATCTCTCAAATAGGCGTTGGAGCATGTTTTTCACTGAGTTATTACGAAAGTCAATATCCTATCTGCTGTGCAAGTCAGAAATTGACTGAAACACAAACTCAGTGGCCAACGATAGATAGGAAGGCTTACGCAATAGTATGGGCCTTGAAGAAATTCAAACCATGGAGGTTTGGAACATCCATTCGGATCATCAGTGATGATAATCTCCTAACTGACATCATTAAGAATGTTCTGCAGTCATCAGTGTTACAACGATGGATTCTTGAACTATAGAGGTATCACCTGATTATAGAATACTGCCCAAGAAGCAAATTTGGAATGCAGATGCGTTGTCCAGACTGCCTGACTCTACTGAAGAATCTAAATAGTATTTTCCTTTAAAATTTTAACATATTTATGTAAATTTTATAGTAGTCTTTCTTTGAAAATGTGATATTAAATTTATAGGTTTAGTGATGGAGAATAAACACAACTTCATCCATTAAAAATATAAATTTAATTAATAACATTGAAAGTGCTTTTACTTGGTGAAGTAATATGCAATACACATCTATGCTCAATCATATCCGAAGCTTGATCCACAACAAAATCAAATAGCATTGGCATTGGCACCTCATCCGACGTTTATTTTGAATAATAATCTCAGCAGCGGTTGCCAACGCCAGAAGTAGAATGTAGTTGAACTGAACAATTTGAGCTCCTGTTGCCAACCCATAGGTAGCCTACCAACAGCGATAGCCTGATTTTAATTGTACGTAGGGTTACATTTCTCCCTTCGACTATAACGAGTCACTGTCAACAGCCTGCTGGAGGTTTTTGGTTGATTTTTTTTACTGGAACGGCTTTTGCTTGATAGGATGACTTTCACTATTTACAACAGCTGGATTGTCAGCCAATTCTTTCAACAGGTAGGCAGGTTTCAGTCTATCTATATTGACCGACACCTCTTTCCCATTTTTTATGAGATTGAAACTTTTTTCATTGCGACTAGCCACTTCAAAGGGGCCTTTGTATGGAGGTTCCACGCTTTTTCTAATTTTGTCTGGCCGCAGAAAAACATGAGTGCACGCAGTCAGCTCCTTATTCACAAAAACTGCATGTCGCCCGTGATATTTGGTTCTTAGAGGTGAAAGCTGTTGCATTTCTCCCCTGAGCCTTCCCACAAAGGTAGCAGAATCAGGACTGTTTTCAAGGGGGAAGAGCAATTCACCAGGGAGGCGTATGGAAGTTCCATAAACCAGCTCTGCAGTTGTTGCTTTCGAATCTTCATTCCACGTTGCCGGAAAACTCAACAGTATCGTAGGCAGCACTGTAGTCAACCGAGCATTGCCATGATACATTATAGCCGCTTTCAGCTGTCGACAGTACCTCTCGACTTGTCCATTTGCAGCCGGATAGTAAGAAGTTGTGTACTGCTTTGCAGTACCCATTAACTTCATAAGAGTATCAAAAAGGGATGACATGAGCTGTGTTCCCTCGTCAATTGTCAACCGGAGAGATGTATCGAAATTGGAGATCCAGCCAGAATAGAGAGTCCTTGCTACGGTCTCTGCTGACATCTCTGCATGTGAAAATGCCTCTGGTCACATAAAAAACCGATCTACAAAGATAAAGCAGTAACGGAAATCTTCTGATTGAGAAAGAGGTCCCACTATGTTAAAATGCACTTGTTTAAATCGAGGGCTCGTTGGAATAAAATTTCCAATTTTACCCCTTGTACGTCGAGAAACCTTTGCTCATTGACATTGTGACGTTTTCGGATAGATAACAAGTAGGAATACAGCCAACTGCGTTCCCACGGGAAAGCAACCACAGATAACGGAGGAATTTGTGAAAGGTGAATATTGCAGACTAGACGGAACCAAGACGTCTCCTTGCAAGACACCGTTTCCCCCTCTTTTGTGACTGGAAAGATAACTTGGGTCAGATGATCAAAAAAAGTTGAGAATAATGATGATTGGTCATTTGCCACCGAGGGCCGGTTTTTGAGACCGAGATAAAAAGGGAGACAGAGAGAGCCGAAAGAGGAGCCAAGTGTTGGGAGCGAACTGACGAAGCAACAGCTGGTGATTGGAGCGAGAATTCAACTTGGAATTCTGTGGAAAATTCTCAAGAGAGAATTTGGAATGTACGTAGGCCGCCTCGCCCTTTAGCCGAGCCCACGTGGAGTTCATCGGAACCTTTGGAACCATTCAGCGTCTCGTCTGAAGTGTGAAAGCTCATCCGAGCTTTGGGAATACCTCCAATTAGTTGAACAGCTGTCTCCTGAGTTGCTCTTTCAGCCAGTTCATCACCTTACGCTCTACAAAACCCAGCAGATTAATCGACAAGCAGAGAATCCCGAACCTCGGACCAGATCTTGCGGGAGTTTCAAGATCTCCACCCTCCGTCTTCATCTATGAGAGAGACTACTTTACTATTTGAGGCACAGCACCTTTCCCTAGTGGAACTCTGAACTTAATTGCCTATGTGTTCGTAACATATTTAATCAAGAAGGTGTATTTGTGCGAAATATATATGTATTATAGCTGAAAATAAATAGATTTTTATTTCTCCAAGACCTGGTTTGTCTTCGGCCCAAGAGCGAGCCCACAGGGTAACATCCTGTCTCATTGCTGGCCATACATATTGTTCAGCAACCGACTTCAGGGATGCTCTTACTCCAGGGTTTGAAAGTGAGTGCAGAGTGTTAAAAATGTCTTGTCTGAAACACTCAGGCAAAAATGGGCGAATGCGTTCGTCTGAGACATCGCAGTGGAGGATCACTGGAGGTTGACCGATCGGAAGAGGCTGCAGCCGCAGGGAAGTCGAAGAAGCATCAGTCAATATGTTTTGAAATTGGACATCTTTCTGTTGGTTTTCTGCCTTCTTTTTGAAATTAACAGCAGCTGATGTATTAATTTCTGAGATATGAACACGAGATAAAGCATCAGCCACCACATTCTCGAACCCTTTTAGATAACGAATATCTGTTGTGAACTAGTCTATCAAATCTAATTGCCGTGTTTGTCGTCGCGAATATTTATCTGCTTGAATGCATACACCAGAGGCTTGTGATAACTGAACATCGTAAAACTCCGTCCCTCTACCATATGTCTGAAGTATTTTATTGTCATGTAAGCAGCCAGCATCTCCCTATCATATGAACTGTTTCTGCGTTGTGCCGGAGAGAGAGTCTTTCAGAAAAAAGCTAAAGATTGTCATCTTTTTGATACACGTTAATGAAGAGCAGTGCCAACATCAGTGTCTGATACATCTATTACAATTGAAAGTGGTGCATCTGCTGCTGGATGGCCCAGGATTGTGGCCTCTGCCAGATCTTTTTTGTACTTCTCAAATGCTGCAAAAGCTTCTTTTGACCAGTTGATGGCTGTTTCATGATTTTTCTTGAAACCCTTAAGATAGTCATTCAATTATGTCTGTGTCCTGGCTAATTGAGGTGAAACCCTTCTATGAAAATTGCATATTGCTAGAAACCTACGAAGTTATTTTATGGTTTCTGGTTTTGGTACATCCAAAATAGCTGCAACTTTCTCTGGTATTGGGGAAATGCCCTTTGCTGACACAATATGTTTAAGAAATTTCACAGATGTCTCTTCCAGAACACATTTTGAAGCACTGAGGATCACACCATACATTTCAAATCGCTGATATACCTGTTTAAGATGCTGCCAATGTTGATCCTCATTCTCTGATGGAACTAGAACATCGTCGAAATTAGATACACAAAAATCCATATCTCTCAAGACATGGTGGATGAATCTCTGTAATTTTGAAGCTTCATTAGATAGACCAAATGGGATATAAAGGAACTTGAACAGTCCAAACGACGTAGCAACAGTCGGTTTAGGAAAGTCCTCCTCCTGTACTAAGATTTGATTATAGGCTTTTGTCAAATCTAGAGTTAAAAAAAAATTCTTTCCTTCTAGTACCTGCGAACAGTCCTGGATTTGGGGAATAGGATATTTATCTGGTATTGTGACACCATTTAGCTTCCTGTAATCCCCGCAAGGGCACCAATTTCCATTCTTTTTAGAGATGAGGTGAAATGGTGAGGCCCAACAACTACTTGACGGCCTGCAAATTCCCGTGTCAACAAGGTACTGAAACTCTTTCTTGGTAACTCTTAAGCTTGGCAGGAGGACGTCTTCGTGGTCTTGAGAATACTGGGGGAGGGGGCATAGATTGAATGCAGTGCTTAACATCGTATTTCGCCTGGTGCATCGAACTTGCTAACGGTGAGAGAAGAAAATTTAGACAGCAATTGATGGAACTCCATATCTCCCTTGATGGTTTTTATTTCGGTGCCTTGACCACCCTTCATCATTCATCGAGATTGAAGTTTTGTAAGAGGGTCTATTAAGCATCCTTGGCTAACGTTGACCAACAGACCATAGTGGCGCAGAAAATCAGCCCCGATTATTGATTGCGAGACATCAGGGATAGTAAACGGCCACCGGGACGCTCTGCGTAGATCCAGGTCAAGCGATTATAACTGCTGACCGAAAGTCTCAATGGCTGTTCTATTTGCCGCGAACAGCTTGAATGAAATCGACCGAAAATGTTTTAGTGCCGCTGACCGAGGAATGCCTGAGACGTCGGCATCAATAAGATATTTGGACTTCGTAGATTTATCGGAGAGATACAATTGGTTAATCCCGGTCGTGCCGCCACCCGTTGGTTCGAGTGACTGTCGTCCTAGTTTTCCGGCTGAAAAGAACATGGCTGGTGTGCTTCGTTGCCCATCCCTTGAAACGTCTGTGGTACCAGCATTGCTCATGGTTTCCTGAGTTTCTTTTGACCGAGCGGTGGCGCAAATGCTCACGGGAGGTAGAATGTTCACGTGTTTCCAGGCGAAACAGGCGCGGCGAATTTCCATTAGCATGTTTTTCAGCTCCGTGTCTCCCGCTTTGACTGCTTGAATCTATGGTGTATTACACGCTGCTGTCATAATTCCATTCGTCATCTCCGCTAATTTTTCCACTCCATCATCAGAGATTGCAAGAATCTGCTGTGCATTGGTTGGATAATGCTGTATGAAAAAGGATTTAAGAAAAATATCGGAAATTCGACCTCCAGCCTTGCTTTTCCTCTCCAATAAAAGATGAGTGAGTTTGCTCTGAGCTGCATTCCGGAAACGAGATATCGAGACGCTTTTCTTCTGTGTTTGCGTATTGAGAACACAGCAATCTGAGTGCAGTAAATGGATTTCTTGCCGGTGGTTCTAAAATAAGATAACCCACAATAGCTAGCTCTTCAGATTGTAAAGCAGAAACAACACGGTGAAGTTTTGTAATCTCCATGGTACTTCCAGCTAGCATAAACTGGCTTTCCATATGGCTGAACTAAATCTCTGGACTCGCCTGCCAAAATGGCGGAGCTTTTATAGCTACCCAAGCTATGTTACTTGCAGTTTCGCTTTCGTTTTGAAACATAGTAAATTTCAAAAAATGAACAATATAATTGTAACAAGCACTAAAAATAATTCCTACGGTCGCAGAAAATTCTTTCGGTGTAGCAGTTGGCGGATGTAAACAGGTTGAAGTTCACGTATTCAAAATCCATAGGTCACCACTTTAGCGAAGGAGAATACACACAACTTCATCCATTAAAAACCTTAAATTTAATTTATAATATTTAGAGTACTCTTACCACTTGGTGAAGTAATAGGCGATACACATCTATGATCAATCATATCCAAAGCTTGAATTACAGCAAAATCAAATAACATTGGCATTTTTCCATCCGACATTTACTATCTTGAAGCAGCTATTGCTCACGCCACAAGTAGAATGTAGTTGAATTGAACAAATTGAGCCTGTTGCCAGCACCACATGTGTAGTAGATTTGTGTAACGTTTCGGCAGCTCGTCAGAGTGGTGGACAAACTGTTTTATAATTCAGATAACATTTAAATTGAGATTAATCATTACCTTGAAGGAAAGGTGGGATGTTTAGCCACCATTGGCGACGTCTGTGGAAAATATTGGCGAGATTCGTCGACGCCGTTGAGTGTTATTATTGTTATTATTTTTATAGAAGATATGAGTTGAGCTTATGTGATAGAGAGAGATGATTTTAAGAAAAGTCTGAGTGCTCCCTTCTGTTTGAGTTATGTGTCTTTTCGAAGAAGTATATAGTCCACCTCCCCATTGTTGGCGCTCGGCGGTAGAGTCGAAAACTTCGAAATAGCAGCAAATGGGGAGGGCAAGAAAACGAAGCGGCTAATCAAGGTTGCCATAGTTGGCGAATTATCGAGGAATCTTTTTAGCAATCAGCGATTTTTTTTCTGAGCTTTTTGATACAATATTTAAGAAAATAAAAAGTTGCGGCTTATGAAATAATATTGCAGTTATATGGCTGAATCAATCATTTAACATATGATTTAATTATTTCCCCATTACTATTATGAATCAAGGTAGTTGGTATTTACATATACAGTTTTAGACTTTATACAGATTCCCAGATACAGTTGGAAATGTTTGAAGGGAATTCGAACGCAATTTTTATTCAGAATATCGATGACATTTGGATAAATGCGAGTACATTGTTAAAAGAAAATAGTCCGTAAAATACTCAAGTGCTTCCTTCCGAAAAGTAATTCGTTTTTCTTTTTTTACTAAATATGTATTGCAAATTTATTGAAATAATTTAATTGAAAGTAAAAGGCTGTTGCTTCTCTAATTTTTGACTGAATTTAGATAGTTTTATTGAGTGCCAGTGCAAGTACTCTAATGTTTCACACATAAATGTCGTTTCTATTATCTTTAAACTATACAAATTGTGTATTGGTATAGGCTTTAACTAACGCATCAAAATAAGAAAAATTGGATAAATTTTCCATTACTAAACGTCGGCGAAATAATAATACAAATAATAAGCTGCACTGATTCAATGCAAATTTCAAATACAATGAAATGTTAATCCTGAAATTAAGAAAGAAGATCCCATAATGTTTGGGAAATGTTATTATTTATTGTCATATCACTAAAAACCTTCTTCTAACCATTCCGATAATTTCTTTTTTGTGGAGTACTTTGAAGGTACAGGATTTAACACTTTCGTGTGATAAGAAGCGTTGTCCATGCAAATCACACAATTTGGAGGAATATTAGGTAGAAGTTTTTCTTTCAGCCACTTCGAAAAGTTATCGTAGTTCATTTGACCATGATAATCTCCCTTGGCTGTTCCAGACTGAAAGACTAAGCTTGCTCCTTCTACAAAACCAACCTGGTTTCCTGCATGAACAACGATCAAGCGCTTCCCAGCAGAATTTTTAGTGACAGCTCCAATCTTGTCGAGCTGCCAACACTTCCCAAATGACAAGTTGCTGTCGATCCAAGTTTCATCTAAATAGATAATAACTCGTTTGCTATCCCTGTATTTTCTAATATCTCTTAAATACCTGTACCTGCATTGTACGATGTCAGGCCTCTCCATTACAATTTTCCTTTTATCTACAGATCGCTTCCATCTAAAGCCAATTTTCTGTAGATCACGTCTAAGTGTTTTCACCTTCCAGGGAAAATTGATCTTTTCCTTAACAGCGGGCAAAAGAGTTCGTAAAGAAGGCACTTCATTTCTGGCATAAAATTCACTGACAGTTTGTCTTATAACACACAAGTCAAAATCATCCAAACTGGTTGAAGAACAAATTAACTTTCCGATGCGTCTTCGTTTCGAGGGCGACTTTACATGGCCAGTATCCTTTATTTCCCGCTTGATACGATTAATGGTTCGAGTCGAAACACCAGTCGCTGCCGCAACTCTTTTGATCGGTTGAGAAAGTGGAATACTTAATTGGTTTTGAGAACATTCATTTTCAAAACATCTCAAAGCATTCAAAACTATTTTCCTTTCTTTGGAAACGATACGATTCCCAGGCATTATAGCAATGATATTTAGATTGATGCAAATATAATAAATTGGGAAAGCAACAATAAACGCATGCACTTAACAAGTGGTAAACTAACAATGACGCTTCCCGAAGATAACGTCTTTCGCCAACACATGAATATAGCAACCCTGGCTTATCTCATTTCCAACCGGTTTTAAAGTGGACTTGTCCGAAGACGAACGCCAATAATCGTGAGGTGAACTATACAACGCTCGTATTATTACACTAAGGTTAACGACTTCTGAAGGCTTGCACTTTTAATATTAATGGATTTTATTCCTGACTTATAAGGTTAATTTGTATCAATCTATTAGCCGTTTAAAATCATTAATTGTTTCTTAGTTGATTAATAAGAATGTTTAGTGAAGAGAGATTTAAACAGAGACTTTCTTAGTTTATTGTGATGGAACTAAGAAAATATATCTCCAATTTGTGTAGAGTTTGGTTTTATAAAATATTTTTTGATTCAATTATTTTAAGGAGACATTTTTTCCTTTATTTTAGTAGTCACAAAAATGTTTCCAAATATTCATGATTCACTTTTCTGTGTCAGAAACAATGGATAGGGAATTGAAGTCGGGAATTAATTGAGCTTACTAATTATATAGAAATATTAAAATGAAAGAAAATATCTTCAATATTCTTTCTTCTTCTGCTAATTCTTTCTTCTTTTAAATCTGGAGAATAAGAATTAAAATGTATTTTTTATTAACTGGAGTTTGGGTATTAATGATATTCTTATTAAATGTGTACTTAAGCTTCTTAAAAAATATTATGTATTAAAAAACAAGTGAAGTTAAAATTATCCAATCAAATGAGCAACTAATGTTTTAAAAAGTATTTTTCAATCTGCTATACATCCCTATTTTATCTCCTGGTATTCGCACCCAAACTACTTACCTTGCCTACTCACCCTAGATGTGCTTGCCTACTCACCCTAGAAGGAGCACTAAACTACTTTCAGAGCTCCTGATTTCGATTTTCTTCATTTCACTTCGGCCAAGTTTCAATTAGCCACATCTGATAATTTATCTCAATCTGAAAAGCTTCCAGATATCTAAGTTGAACCCTATTGTGCTAATTATATATATATAAAAAAACTCGAAGTTTTTTCTAATACAATTTGCAATTCCAAATTAAACTGGCAATTCTTTTACATATATATTATAATGCATGCAAAATAAATTCCTTTGAAGCCAGAAATATATTTTTTGTATTAGTATTTTATATCCTGAATAAAATTTGTGTCCAAAAACACATTTTTGTAAATAAACATTGTTTTTTTTATAGTATTATGAAGGACTTATTTTGATTGAAGGTTATTTAAAAGAAAAGTCATGTTTAGACATGGTTTGGAATGATGGTGGAGGAATTATTACTTTCAAAAGAGTATGTATATCTTTCATTTTTCTGATAAAGATGTACTGTCAGATTTTTCTTAAAAATAATTCCACTTCACATATTTTCATTAAAAAAGATTTTGTATATTAAAAAGCTTTTATCTTACTTCAAACTTTTAAATATTTTAATTTATTATAAATATTCAAAATTCTTTTAAATTTATACTGAATTTTTTTATTATTTCTGCAATAAAATTTCAATTTATGTCATTTAAAAATATTCTGTTATTTCATTTGTAACAAATTGTTGTGCTGAAGTATATATAATACCATTCCATTTATAACATTATTAAATGTCATTTATTTAATATTGTTACAAGCGGGTGTACGCCGCTGAAAGCCCGGAAGGGAGAGCGATTGGTGACGGCGTCGAAGACCTTGGCGCCAGCCGGGTTGATTTGGCGAAAGGAATAGTCTGGTAGCCGCTAGGATCTCTCGCGGTGATTTCCGAAGCTTCGCGTCTTCCTCGCCCGGCTATATAAGGGACGAGCTGCCACATTCGGCAGTTCCTCTCTCTCGGAAGAGAAGCGTTTCGCTGGACTAGCGGATTCTCGCTTGTAATTAGTGAGCTGTGTTTACGTTTGCTGTTAACGTTGTGTTATTGAGTTCGCTGTGACCTACTGTTTACTGTGCTATACGATAACTGTTTTGCATTCTGTGTTTATTGTGCGTAAGGCTTACATTTATGCTGTAAGTGACTGTTGACTCATTGATTGTGTTTATCAATCTTTATCAAATCATCCTGTAAATATCTGTAAATAAATTTGTTTGTGCTGTCCTCAAGTAAAGTCCATTCAATCCGAACTCGTTACGCTAAAAACGTAACAACTGGTGTCAGATGTAGGGTTGAATGGTGAAATTTAGAGCGATGGAGTAAGCAAATAAAGCAAAATTTGAACAGCTGCTTACTTTCATTAAAGAAATGAGAGAAGAGCAAGAGAAGATGGAGAAGATATAACAAGGGCAAGAGAAGATGGAGAAGATAGAACATGGCCAAGCTAATATTGTTGAAGCAATCAACTCCAAAGTGGATGCTTTGGCGGAAAAGGTTCAAGAGAACGATACAAAGATTCGTGATATACAGCAAGTTTATCACGAATCTTTGTATCGTTTTGAAGAGAAATTTGAAAAAGTGGACGAAAGATTTAAAACATTTGAATGGAGAGGAAGGTCGAGGAAAAATTGAGGAAAATGGAAGGTGTACAAGTAAAATCTGAAAACCAATCCCTGAGTGTTCGAGAGCCTGAAATAGCTCAACCTGTGCCTGTTAATCCTAAATCAAACATAAAAGTGTCCACTTACGACGGAAAAACATCGTTGCAAGTCTACAAAACTCAATTCTCCATCGTCGCAGAAGCCAAGGGTTGGGATCCAGTCACGAAGGCTCGTCAACTGGCTGCATCACTACGGGATGAAGCTGCTGATATTTTGAGAACTGTTCCCGAAGATCAACATCTGAACTTTGATGCTCTTTCAAACGCTCTGGAGTTGCGCTTCGGAGAAAAGTGCCTCAAGGACTATAGCCGTCTTCAATTAAAGACTCAGCAGCAACGATCGAACGAAAGTCTGCAAGGGCTTGCAGCAGATGTAGAGAGGCTCTCCCATCTTGCCTTCTCCGACTGTCCTGCCGAGGTATGGGAAACACTGGCCCTGCAGTATTTCATCGACGGTGTGAGGGATCCAGAGATACAAAAGTCCCTGCGAATGGCTGAATTGAAGGATTTAAAAGCAGCTTTGGTTTATTCCATGAAAGTTGAAGCCGCTCAACAAGCTGCAAGGATGGATCGTCATTCAGTTAGAGGTGCTACGGTTCAAGATGCATCGGATCCTTCGCTGCAAAATCTAATTGAAATGGTGAAAACAATTTGCCTGTTTACCCGGAGAGGAGATGAAAGGCCCAACAAACATGGCCAAAGACCTGTGAATTGTTGGAAATGCGGTGACGAGGTCCATGTTCAAAGGAATTGTTCAGCCCGCTTAGATAAACGGGCTAAAGACTCTTCTCAAAGCAATCAGAAAAACTAGAATTTGGTGGCCTCGTGGGGCGGAAGTTGCCAGATGAAGAAAAGCCCCATTTTGAAGTTTTACAGATATCTTCCAGAGGCGGCGGTGAAAATGGTTTATTTGTTGAAGCCTTCGTAAACGGTATTCCCTGCTGAATAATCGTTGACACAGGAGCCAACGTGACCATCATGCGGTGAGATGTTGCAGAACAACTCGGAAGGAAAATTCTCTGGACACCACCCTGCATCACCCTCCAAACGGTCACTGGTGACAGAATCCCAATTATTTGGAAAATGAATATTATCATTAGATTTGGGAATGCTACTTATGACCATGCCGTCTACGTAGCGGAAATTACAGATGATTTTATACTTGGACTGGACTTTCTGAAGAAATATGATTTTGTAATTGACTTTAAAAATATTTCCTTTCACTCCACATCAGAAGTCGTGACTCATTTCCATTTAGGTTCTGGAGGAGTTAATACCTACCATCAGATTGTTGTTTCGAGAGACTTTGTTATCCCAGCTAGAAGAGAAATAATTTTAGAGGGATCTACTGGCGAAAAGTATTTGGTGTTGTTGAATTTTCCAGCGATGGAAGTCTTCCAAGCGGAACAATGGTGGCCTCCAATCTTGTAGATCTCTCGAAGAAGAATGTACCCGTCAGGGTTATGAATGTTAGTAATATATCAAAATTAATTTAAAAAGGTGAAGTTCTAGCTAAATGTTCACCAGTTATCTGTATCGAGAAAAAATCCTACTTCAACAACAAAAGAGTCTTCCGACTGTTTGAGCCTGGAATTACTTAGAGGCATTGAATTGGAGAAGGAGCAAAGAACCCCTGCAGGAAGAGTTATTGAGGAATTCAAAGACTTATTCTCACAAACATCTGATGATGTCGGAAGAACAAAGTTAACACAACACTGAATCAATACCGGAAACCATCCTCCTATACGACAGAACGCCAGAAGATTGCCATTTGCCAAATTAGAAAAGGTGAAAGATTTGTTAAATGACATGCAAGAAAAGGACGTCATTGAACCTTCATCTAGTCCTTGGGCCTCTCCCATCGTTTTGTTCCAAAAGAAAGATGGTTCTACAAGATTCTGTGTAGATTAACGGCGACTGAATGACATCACGAAGAAAGGTTCGTACCCTCTTCCCCGAATCGATGATATACTAGATACACTCTCCGGGAACGAGTGGTTCTCCACTCTCGATCTGAAGAGTAGATACTGGCAAGTGGAGATCCATCCTGACGATCGTGAGAAAACAGCGTTCACAACTGGTAGGCATGGGCTGTGGCAATTTAAGGTCGTGCCTTTTGGCCTTTGTAATGCGCCAGAAAGTTTTGAACGTCTGATGGAGACAGTTTTATAAGGACTTACTCCAGAAGCATGCCTCGTTTATCTTCATGACATCATAATAGTCGGACGGAATTTTGAAGAGCATAACCGAAAACAAACAAAAATTCTTGTGGTCGGGTGAATGTGAAAAAGCATTTAACAACGTGAAAGAAGCCTTGACATCGGCCCCCATCCTGATCCTGGAAAACTATTCATCCTAAATACAGACGCAAGTAATGAGAGCGTTGGATCAGTATTATCTCAGGAAATCGACGACCACGAACGTGTCATCGCATATTGGAGCAAGTGACTTTCGAAACCAGAGCGGAATTATTGTGTCTCCAGGAAATAATTGCTCGCTATTCCGTGGAGAATTTCCATAGTTACCTTTATGGAAGGAAATTTCTGCTCCGAACGGACCATGCATCTCTGATCTAGCTTTTAAACTTCAAGAATCCGGTGGGTCAGATAGCCAGATGGATACAAAAACTTCAAGAATACGACTTTGAAATTAAACATCGGAAAGGGTCGTTGCATGGAAATGCAGATACCTTAGCCTGAAAGCCCTGCTCCGAGGGCTGTTGCTACTGCTTCGCTGCTGAAAAGAAATTTGGGATTGTTACACCAACGGTACGAAAAATTACAGGAGGCGTCACACCTCAGTTTGATATTTGGAGTGATGAAGAGGTTCGCAAGGAACAAAGAAATGATCCTGACATTAAACCGATTATGGAATTTATGAAATCAAACAATTCAAGACCTGAATGACAGGACATTTCAAGCCTCAGTACTAGAACTAAACGTTATTGAGCTCTCTGGAATTCACTCAAAATTAGAAATAGCATCTTGTATAGAAAATGGGAGTCCGAAGATGGAAAGTCAATTAAGTGGCAGCTTGTACTTTCCCGATCAAGGATAAATCAAGTTCTGAAGGAGTTACACAACAGTCCTGCAGGTGGCCACTTCGGAGTCATGAAGACTATTCATAAAGTCCGGGAGCGTTTCTATTGGAGCAACTTGAAAGATGATGTTTAAGAATGGTGCAGAACATGTGATGACTGTAACCCCGTAAAGGACCAAAATCACGCAGTCGTGGTAAGTTACAGTGGTATAATGTAGGTGCACCATTTAAGAGAATCGCCTTTGACATCTTGGGACTTCTTCCTCGGACGGACAATGGAAATAGAAACATTATGGTCGTTATGGATTATTTCACAAAGTGGCCAGAGGCTTATCCAATTCCTGATCAAGAAGCGACTACTGTAGCAGAAGACTTACTTCAGAACTGGATTTCCAGATTCGGAACACCTCTTCAGCTTCACTCTGATCGAGGGAGGAATTTTACTTCTGCTGTAGGTCAAGGACTTTCAGACTTCTCCGAATCGGCAAAACAGACAACACCTCTTCATCCCCAATCAGACGACATGGTAGAGAGGTTCAATCCTACTATTCTAAATAACTTTTCTCTCTTCGTTTTGAAAAACCAACAAGATTGGGATCAGAAACTATCCTTGTTCCTGCTTGTTTATCGAAGCACAGTTTACGAAAGGACTGGCTTCTCACAATCCAAGATGTTCTTTAGACGGGAACTCCGACTGCCCTGTGATCTTCTATTCGGGTGCCCACCGGATATGCATTCTTCGCCTGTGGATTATGTTCAAGACCTCCAGGCCCGTTTAGAAGACGTACACAGGTTTGCCAGAGATCGGATCAACATAGCGACGGAGAAGATGAAGACCAGGTACGACACTAAAGCCACCGGACATGAATTCAAGGAAGGTGACAAGGTATGGTTCTGGAACCCGATTCGACGAAAGGGACTCTCTCCGAAGCTGCAGTCTTCCTGGGAAGGCCCTTATATAGTCCTGAAAAGTTTGAATGACGTCGTGGTTCGAATAAGGAAGTCACTGAATTCAAAACCAAGAGTAGTGCATTATGATCGGCTAGCCCCTTATTATGGTAACTCTTCAAATACTTAGATGAAACCAGATTTCCTCATTTATGTAAATATGACCTTTATATTTGTAAATATTGTTCTTTATGTTAATTATTTTTCAATGTTTATGTCTGCAACTTTGTGTCTGTGTTATTGTAACTTTTGAGTGTCTTCTGCTCGGGGTCTGCACTGCCCAGGACGTGCTGTCCTTGAGGAGGGGGCAATGTTACAAGCCGCTGAAAGCACGGAAGGGAGAGCGATTGGTGACGGCGTCGAAGACCCTGGCGCCAGCCGGGTTGATTTGGCGAAGGGAATAGTCTGGTAGCCGCTAGGATCTCTCGCGGTGATTTCCGAAGCTTCGCGTCTTCCTCGCCCGGCTATATAAGGGACGGGCTGCCACATTCGGCAGTTCCTCTCTCTCGGAAGAGAAGCGTTTCGCTGGACTAGCGGATTCTCGCTTGTTATTAGAGAGCTGTGTTTACGTTTGCTGTTAACGTTGTGTTATTGAGCTCGCTGCGACTTACTGTTTACTGTGGTATACGATAGCTGTTTTGCAGTCTGTGTTTATTTTGCGTAAGGCTTGCATTTACCCTGTAAGCGACTGTTACTGCTGGATTGTGTTTATCTGAAGTTTTTCTTTATCAAGTCATCCTGCAAATATCTGTAAAAAATTTGTTTGTGCTGTTCTCAAGTAAAGTCTAATCAATCCAAACTCGCTTCGCTAAAAACGTAACAATATAAAGAAACCACCTCTTAAAAATTTTATTAAAAATACCAAACTTTTTATGGAATTATTAGTTATGAAATATTTCAAATTGATGAAATTAGATATAGGACATTTTGTTTGTCTGTAGTGATGTGATCATTATAATTTTTTTAACATCTTTTTATTCAATAGCTATGAATTGTAAACAAAGAAATGAAATGCACATTTTGAAGTTTGTTTTAAAAAACATAATAATTAAAAGAAAAATTTCTACAATATCTTAAAAAATTTCTTATTTTTCCCAATCCAGTATATTTTAATGTTCTGTCATTTTAAAATGCATTCATTGTGCTCTACTAAATTTTTTATTTGATTTCTTGTGAAAAATACTAATTATATAGTATTAGAATTTATTTTTTAAAACTTAGATGGAAATTGTCATTTGTACAACAAATAAAGGGAAATGTTTGCTTAAATGGGGATATTGCTCAGGAGAAAAACTATTTGGCTTACGAGCTATAAAATCGTACTTAGATTGATTGATTGATTGGTTTCAAATCTTGGGACTTATAGCTGCTACCGTACTTAGATATTCTGTAAAAAGAAAGAAATTGCAGGAATTTTTTTAAAAATTTACTACAAATTTAATGAGATTTTGGCAGTTTCTTTTTTGGTTACTCTTAAAATTACTATTTGCAGAAAACTAATTTTTACTTCCAAATTTAAAAATTGGCTTTTTAATAATGTCTTGCGAACATTTTCTTATTTTTGCCATCTTTTTATTCTTATTTTGCGATTTTCAACAATTTTTTTTACTATTCTGAAATTTTAAACTTGTCTATGATTATTTAAAGTAACTTTATTGTTTTACAATTCGATTTCAGCAACCAATTGGCTTGAAGTGCATATTGATTATATTGAATTTCAACTAAAACATTTGGCTATAGTTTCATGTCCATGATTCTTCAAAATGCCAAATATCAAAGCCATGCTATTTCGTCTTATATATACTCATCATTATTTCGATGACATCATCGTACTACTGTTTTAAATACATAAACATCAGGTTTATCTATCATATAAATTTCATGGCGTTATAACTTTTTTGTTCGTTTTGTAAACTATAAATATTAAATATAATTCTTCATCTTCAGCTTTCAACAATGGAAGAAAATATTTAAAGGAACAATAAAAACCGTTGGAAGATAATATTTATTTGTTCCTGAGAAATAGCATCGTTTTAAGGATGATATTTTGAAATTTACGACAACATTAAAATAATTTCTTTACAGTAACATTTTTGGTAGTTATGGATGGAGAATATCACAATTTTAATGCCACAATTACTCATTTTTTTAATTAATTAAAAAATTTCCAGCATGCACATTTTTACCTCAAAATTAAGGTGTGAAATTTGGTAACTGTAAATTGTACAGTTGTAAATTGTACATCTATGCACACATTTTTATTATAAGGTGAGATTAGATGTATTTAATCGCAGATTTTATACCATTTTTTTGAGTAAAAAGAATCACATATATATATATATATATTAAAAGTCTATTCGCCGGCTTGCTGGCACAGAGGTAGCGCGTCTTCCTCGTGTTCTGGAAGTCCCCGGTTCGGGCATGGTTGTTCTTCTGTGTGCTATCCGTGAGATGTGTGAATGTGCCCCCTGTAAAAAGGGGTTGTGCAAGCGTATGTGGTGAATGTGTAGCAAAGTCGTACTCTTGTCCCTAGTTGGTGCTACTCAAATACAAGAGACGCTTCATTCGGCTTAATCCGCTGCTGAACCAGCAGCGGGCTTGTCCATGACAAGTGCCATTTGACACAACAACAACAAAAGTCTATTCAGTTCACATGTTAAGCAACTTCAAAGTTTGAAATTTGATGAATTTAACAGTTACGAATTTAAATATTTTGTTGTTATGAGACATGACTTAATTCAGATGATTCATGTATATAATTAATAAAACACATATGAGGTTCTTAAAACAACTCTGTTTTAATACTCATTACAGTTTAATTCTTAAAATACTATTTTAAGAAACATAAACATCAAGTTATGTATGAGAATTTGATTGAGAAACCAGTATTCTTAAGAATTCAGCTGTTAGTTAAAAACATTGGGTTAATAATAATAAAAACATATACTAAACAGAAGTTATAATGATTGATATTTACTTCTTTTAAATTTAATTGCTAATATACTTATTGAATAGATAAGCTAAAACATTCTGATTTTTTTTCATTTTCCCCTTTGATTTTTATTCTCACTGCTTTCGTTTTGTTGAATTATTGAAGACAAACAAATTCTAAATATTATAAAAACATTAAATTATCATTTAAAATTTAAAAAAAAAACACCTATTTTGCTTATTTTTTATCCGTGGCATTGCTTTAAGAATTTGAGCAATTTTAGTAATTTTCTCTGAAAAATATTTATACTGATGATTTTTTTATTTTTTTAGATTTATTTAACCTCAGAACATTTAGATAGTAAAGTATTTTTTTCTGAAGCAAGAGTAGCATCAAGCATTAAATTTTATGTTCCAGGTATGATATAGAGATTATTTTGTTTTTAAAATTAATTTTCTTATTTTGAGACTTATACAAAGATAACTTGTTGATTAGTTTATTTTTATTTTATTTAAAAAGAATTCTGCATCCTAGATTTCACAACATTTAATGACATAAAGAGAGAGAGAGAGAGAGAGAAATATAATGATTTGGTAGAAGTTCTTTTTCCAGAATAATTTTTGATGGAATTGAGGAGAGTAAGAATTAGCCATTTGTATTAGATTATATTTTCATTATTTTCTTATTTTCAGGTAGCAAGCAAAATGCAGAAGTTAAATTCTTTGGAAATTATTCTTAATTTTCTAATATTCATAAATTCGCTCATTACATAATATATTGTTTTGTATACAGAGAAAAGGAGATAAATTTTTCTTTGAGATCCATATTCCAGTGATGATTAATTGTTTTTTAAACTAAAGTGAATATCATCATCATAATAATAATAATAAAAAGGATTTTGCCCCCTATTTTATATTGTATGCATAAATTAAAATTTAACTCAACGATTTTGTTTAATGCATTAGAGAAAACCGATTATAATAAATTTCATTTTATTTATTGTAAAAATTATTTCCTAACTTTCCTTTATATAGTATTCTTTAAACTATTTTTTTTTAAGATTAAAAATTTCTCTAACAGAAATTAAGAATGAAACTATATATTTTTGAAAATTTGAATCAAATAGTATTTTTTTCTCTCCAAATACTAGAAATAGAAAAACTAAAAAGAATAATACATGAGGAGGAATTAATTACAAAGCAATGGTCCCTACATTTAGAAAAATTGAATAAAAGATTAAGGACAGAAATAGTAGAAAAAGAAGATATCCTCATTGTGAATATTACAGATACATATAGAAGTTTACCAGCAAAATTACTTAAATTCTATCAATGGTGAGATTTTCGTTTGTTTCTGAATTAAATATTATGATTATTTTTGTAAATTAAATTATTTCTTTATTCTATAGCAAATTATGTAATGTATTCTCTTAATGTAATGTCATCATAAAAGGATGGCAGAAATAACAACAAACGATTTATGAAGTTGAATAAAAATTATCATGATAAAAATCATCCTAAAATAATTCAAGTTACTTTGCTTATTAGTTTTTATTCTTATTTAATTGCGAGTACCTGGCTGCCATAGCTGGGATACCTAAGTAATTAGACTTTTTTTTTTCAACCATGAGGTAAGTGTTAAAAAGGAATATATCCTTTAGATTCTAGGACTTGCTGTTTTGAAAAGCTTGGTACATAATATGAAGCAAGAGTTTTGGGTAATGTGTGATATCATTTTGAAAAGTACAGTTTTGACTCTATAACTAATTTTGTAAAGGAATCTGCCTTTTCATTCCAATAAATATTTGAGTTCAAACTAATTTGAATTTTTGGTTTAGTTTTGATCTAATATCTAATCAAGATTTTCTTGGCTATTCTATGTATGATTCCAAGTGAGATGCAATATGAAATCTTTAAGACTTAAAGAGGAAGAGAAGCTACTTGTCAGTAAAATGACATTCTCATAGAGGACACGCAGGCAGACCCTGGATAAATGTGGTTCCACATTTGATACAAATTTACACTTTAAATATTAAATCTGAGTATTAAGTATTAGTTTATTCTAATTAGTCTTTTTACTTTTACCGAAATTACTTCTTAAGCTTGTTCTTGTTATTTCTTATAAGCTGGATTTTTTTAATGCATCATTCATTCATTCGAAGTTAAAAAATACTGAAATTTTTTCTCCAAAGTAATCTTATGGACTCAAAATCATGAGCTATATAGCAACATAGACATTTAAATGTGATGCTTTACAGCAAAACAAAAATTCCAGTTAATGAAAGTGAAACTATTGAAGGAAGGTTTTAAATTTATGAATTCTAAGTAATTTAATTTTGTTGTTTCATAACTGAAACTCTACTGCATATCATTCTTTATACTTGCTAAAATGTTTCTTTTTTTTTAAATATAGGTTATACTCTAATCATGAATTTTCATATATCTTGAAAACAGATGATGACAGCTTAATAAATATAGATAAACTTTTGCAAAAGCTGCTTGAAGACTCACGGTTTGATCCAACCAAAACATGGGTATGGAGTCGGTAAGCTTTAAGTAACCACTTTGAATATAGATTTTGAAATTCTTTCTCTGGAATGCTCTATTAATTTGACCTTTTTTTAAGATTTAGAAAAAATTGGCCTGTTAATTACATTGGTAAATGGGCTGATTATGATTATCAGTCGCCATTCTACCCAACATTTCCTTGTGGTGCTGCTTATGTTATATCACAAAAAATTGCTGTTTGGTTAATTTCTAATGCTGAGTTATTCTATACATATCAAGTAAGTATACTTTTAATTTTAAGATTATAATAAAGAACAAGTTCATTAGCTAGTAGTCATTATTTTATTAATAGTTCTGAATTTGTCATCTCCCTAAACAAAAATAAAGAATATATATTTAATTTTATGATGGCAATTACCTTGATTACAGTCTTTAAACTGTGCTTTCTCTCTGTGTGTAGAAACCAACAAAATTCCAACACATGTAGACCATAAGTTATATATTGGAAGAGTGTAAAATTGGTAATGTAGATAAATTTGACTGCGTTTTACAAAAGGCAAACTATCCAACATTTTTTCATCAATGTGTTTTTGCACGCACGCACACAAGCTGATCTGGCGAAGTCCGTACCGCCTATCAAATAAACAGTTTAGCTACACCATTTATAACTCAACAACGGTTGTTCCGACTTTAATCATATTTGGGTACTTACGTATAAGACCTCCGATCTTTATCGCCTGATTTGAATATATCGCCAATAAGTTGCTAAACCACCAATAATGGTAAAAAATTGCCATTATTTTAAAAAAAATTCAAACCTTAACTGTCGTCCACCATTTTGTTGGTCTCGTTGGCATCCACGGTTTATCGCCAAATTTGTATCCGTTACCAATGAGTTACTAAACCATTGACGTCGACGGTCTAATACGTAAGTACCCATATTTTACTATTTATAATAATATAAGGAAAAAAAACCAATAAAATTACGATAGAGACTATTACAATGGCTTGTCAGAAAGACATTTTCTTTATTCAATCTAAATATACTGTTACGTTTTAAGAGTAGTATGTTCAGACTGAATGGACTTTACTCGAGGACAGCACAAACAAATTTATTCACAGGTATTTACAGGATGACTTGTTAAAGAAAAACTTCAGATAAACATAATCCAGCAGTCAACGGTCACTAACAGCGTAAGTGCAAGCCTTATGCACAATAAACACAGACTGCAAAACAGCTATCGTTTAGCACAGTAAACAGTAGGTTACAGCGAGCTCAATAACACAACGTTAACAGCAAACGTAAACACAGCTCACTAATGACAAGCGAGAATCCGCTAGTCCAGCGAAACGCTTCTCTTCCGAGAGAGAGGAACTGCCAGTCCCTTATATAGCCGGGCGAGGAAGACGCGAAGTTTCGGAAATCATGGCAAGAGATCCATCGGCTACAAGACTATTCCTTTCGCCAAATCAGAATTAAGATTAATCCCCCTTCTCCATGAGCTTTTGCGGCTGAGATGACCCCCCCCCTCCAAATATAAATGAAATTGGCCACAGCCATTCTTGAGTTATAAATTTTGTAGCTAACACGATTTACGGCATTGTTTTATGTACATAGATATATGTTTTGTATATTGCATTTACAGTGTAGCTTATCTAATTTCAATTGAATTACTTGTTTAAATTGCTGAAAAAAGTCCATATTATAGTTGTTTCGTATTTCAAAGACACTTAATTATTTTTTGTTAAAGTGAATAATTTTTATACCTTAATTAAAAGTAACCAGAAATATTTATCCCTACATTACATTGTTCACTTTTTTTTTATTGTTTGCATTCTAATGAAACTTTAATTAAGATTTTTTTTTTCGTGTAAAGTGATTTTAGGAATGGAAAATGCTGCTTTTTATTGTGTAAGATCAAATATCTATTATTTTCACAAATTATGCATTATTAGCTGTATTCAGCCACTCATTGTTATAGTTTTATCTGGTTAAATGGAAAACAAAGAAAAGAGGAATTGCCTCTAATTTCAAACTTGTGGTTATACAATATCTTTTGTTCTGGATACTTGAGTTTAAGGAGAGCCCGTTTCCGAAGAAACTATCTCCTGTCGTGGAAAGAATAGTAACTTGACATGGCTCTTCGTAGCTGCCAGTGACTGTGTGGTCTCTTGGAGTAGTGAAGAAGGAATGAAGCTGTTCTGCGGAGGTTCTTCGATTATCTGTGTAGATATAGCGATTGATGGTTTGCCATACTTGAAACATATAATTGCAAATGCAAGAAACAATTAATGCCAAGTTCTAAATATTAGCCCATACGTTAGTTGACTGGGATTGCAAACACCATATTAATTGGGAAATGCAATACCTTAAATTTATATATTTATATTTATTGCAATCACAGAAATGCAAAGGATGTGAACATCTTCAATTTGGAAAGGCCAAATCTAATTGTTAGAATCCAAGCATTTGAAAAGAAATTGTTAGAGAACCGGCAAGCAATTAAATAATATGTTGTAGCCATTAATGTTATGTTTTTGATTATTTTTTCTTTAAACAGTAAATTATAATTTAAGTATTAAAAGAATAAGTATTTTAATTTTTATAAAAATGAGTAGCATATTAATTAAAATTATCTGTAAAACATTAATTAAATTTAGTTAACCTTATTAAAAATGCCTCTGTATTTATAATTTTTATCGTTTATGTATTTTGATAATAAATATTTTTGGAATAAAATTTTAGATGCATATAAATGAAAAGTATTTGTAAATTTTTAATTGAATAAGAATTATTTAAAAAGAAAAAAAATCCCATCCATGTTTGAACCCTCACCTTCTGCATATGAGAAAGTTACTTAGACATAGAGGGGGCGACAGAAATTTGCTGACAGGGTGGTATGACAAATCAGTCAGGGAGACAAACACAATATGTCTAATTTTGCTTCAAAATAATTCATAATAGTTAGTTTTAAATTTAATTTAAGAAAATCAAGTATTATTTAGCTTTTTTTTAAAAAAAATCAATTGTTTTTAAAATATATATATATATATATATATACACTTTACTTTAGAGATACTTAAAAGATACTTTTACATTGATACTTTTTACGATACTTTAAAGATACAAACTTTAAAAAGATATTTTTAAAAAAATATTCTCAACTTCTGTTACATACAATAAAAAATAGAAAGTCCAGACAAGTCTAGATTGTAGTAGATAGATAGAAACAAAGATTGCTTGAGAATGAGATCATGCTAAATGGACAAATGCATACTTTTACAATTTTATATCAGAAGCCATATAAAATGAATGTTGAAACAAAAAAAATTATAAATGAATTTTTTTAGAAATCTTGAACAATAATAAATAAAAAAAAATATGTAATGCTTTCACCAAAAAGTCGATTTTTCTACATAAATATTTGCTAAGTAAGGACGAGCAGAAGAACTCAGATTTGAATCCCGGGACCACCCTTTATTATCTACAAGTAAAGCTCATTCACTCAACGATCAAGAATATCTCAATCACTCAACCAGTCAATACAAGAATCATTTTTATCATGATTCTTGTATTTGTTTGAATAGTGGGAAATACTTTTTCAACCAATTATTGTGATGTCACTGAAATGCAGAAGTCATGAGGAAATGAAATTCGCCCCGAAATCAGATCAACCAACACAATTCCGTTGCCGATTTCTTGCAATATATATGAGAATATCTCAACTTATTAATCGTCTTGCAGCTGGACATGTATATTCGTAGTAAATTGCAACATCTTTATGCATCATCACTATGTAGCCTATTACAAGAAAGCAATTATTTAAACTGCTGTATCAATTGAGAAATTACAGGCAGCATTTGGCTGCAGTTTCCTGACAGTAAGCAACATAAACACTTTCTCCCTGTTTCATATGTGGTCCAATGGATTATGAAATTAAAATTGCCTTTTCAATTAATTATTCCTAAAAATTTCACAAAATTATTTATTATGTATAATAATTTTGTTTTGGGATTAAATCATTCGATTACCTCAGCAACATTCTGTTACCTGCCACGTAATTTCAGCAAGGCTTACATCTGTTATACAGGGCTGCCAAGCCACCAGAAAAACATTGGATTCATCTAAAACACCGGGAAAATGCAAGGAATCTTGATTATTTTTTCTTGATCGAAAAAATGCTGCTCCCTGAAGATTGCAAGAATAAAGCCGTCATAGATTCCAAAAACGAAACATCATTGATGAATGTGAAATGAGGAAACACACCCCTGCTCCTCTCCCCCTTTTGGCTACACAGATCTGGACAGTTTCGATTTTTGAGACAATTTTTCTTTTTCCACGAGATTTTCGCACTACGGTTAATCGTGCGGGGCTTCTCTTGCTTCTGGCGAGAATAGCAACATTCAAAATGTGGAAACAGAGCAGTGATGTTTAGTCAACCATACTGAATTATTATTTGAGAAACTGAGCTTATTCGACGTTTTTTCTTTTCATATTTTTCACAAAAATCATTTTAAATTTATAAGAATAATAATGAGGAATGCTATCAATAAAGCCCTGTAAAATAAGGTAAAAGAAATAATTCCATCACTTGCCGCTCACTTAATTTTTTTCATGAAAAATCATACCAGATTTTTAAAAAAAATCGGAATTAAATTTTATGTAACTAATATATCCTTATTACTTTCATAAGAATTTTTTATTATCTCAGCATTTATAAAAGTTTCTAAGTGGAATTTTAAATTGCTGTTCATGCAAAATTAAAAATTTAAATGCAAATTTAATTTGAACAAAAATTTTATCCCGTACAAATTTACAGTTTATCCAGTAAAATTTTTTAATAAGTAGTAATATGTATTATAATTCTGGTATGCAACCGTATTGATTTTTTTTCACAGCCTTCCTGTGACAAGATAAATAAGGAAAAGAAATCAGGATCGTACTCAATTTGCAAATAATATTCCATATATATGAAAAAAGTGATAAATATCACTACATTTTTTTAAAAAATTGTATTGAATGTCATTTTTTGCTTGTAAACTTAAGGAATTTTATTGTTTTAATTTCATTTTTTCTTTTATTAAAGGGTGAAGATGTGTCGATGGGTATATGGTTATCGGCTATAAATCCTAATTTTATTGAAGTAAGCAGTATTAACGTATATATATATTCATTAAATTATTGCAGTCCTTGCAATCTAAAATAAATGCTTTGGAATAGTTTTGAAAAAATAATAAAAAGATCATGCAGGCGAATTCCTAATTTTTAAGGTATATATTTTGGACCCCATGATTGGTTTAGCATCAAATTGAAATTAGTTATTCTATTTATGAATTTCAAAACTAAAATAATATTTACATTCATTAGCAAATTACTCATGCATAATTTCTTTAATGTTTTCCCATGCTCTCACTACATTAGCATTTCCTCCTTCATCAAAGGACAATATTATATATAACTGATTGCAAAGAGTAGTATGTTGTTACTTAAATAAGTAAGTATAAAATGAATTCCATAATGGGGTTAAGTAATGTTAACGCAATATAAAAGAAAATATTATAGCTCCATATATATGTTGAAATATTTAATAGCTTCAAGAAATTATCTTTGAATACATATGTGTGTATGTATGTCATGATATCTCATAATCCATTTTATAACATTCTTTTATTTTATAATCTTCCATCTTTTATTTTATAACATTCTTTTAAAAATATCCAAGATTCCCATTTTTAAATTGACGCATATAACCCCCCCCTATCATTATATTATACATTATTCTTAAGGTATTCTTTCGAAAAAGTTATTCACAAGTAATACATTCTTGAACTGACAAATTAAATATTTCTCATTATAGTTTTATTAAATTATTTATAAAAGTAATGTAATGTTATTTTATTGGAAATTTGGTATTCAACTTTTTTTACAAGTTTGTAAAATTTACTCTTAATAGAACATCAAAACATTATATTCCAAATTGCTCTAATAGTAACATTAGAAAAAAAAAGACTTTAAATTTTTATGCAAAAAAAGAATTTGAACACTGTCAGATTTTGTTTTTCTTCTAAACAAATACTTATCTCCGAGAAAATAAAGATGTGCAAATAAATTAATATATCAAAACAGAGAGTTTATCTAATTTATTCCTGTTAATAATTTTCTAAAGAAAACTAGGCACAAATAATAACTAAAAAATTTAAAACATTTTTTTTAATCTTTAAACCTTATTAATTTTTTTAATCACATAATTTCATGATTTCACTTTTTTTCCCCTTCTTTAAAGGATGACAATTTTGAATGCAGCAGAGAATGTAATTCTGAGAGTTACAACAGAGCTCAACTCAGCCCAAATGAAATTCAAGAAATATGGTCTTCCTTTGAAAAATGTCAAAATTTATGTTCCTGCAAATGAAATGATGTTTGATTCAAATATGTATAACATGTTTTATTTAAAATTTGTATCAGATTTCTTCCATCAGGATACAACATATAATGATTAAAAATTTGAAACAAAGATTCACATGGAATTAATCATTATAAAACCTAAATATATGAAGGATTTAAATCAAAATAAATGTATTTTTGTTGTTATTCCTGTTTGAACAATTCCTGAATAAAGTGTGAAAATATCTAATGCCAGAAATATATCTTTGAATGCAACATTTCAAGTAGAAGGAATGGTTTCTCTGAAACTTTCTTGCATCTTCCTAATAAATATGTAAAAATTGCTGGAATAGCCTAGTTGATTGGGTGTTGGACTTGCATCACTTGGGTAGTGAGTTTGAACAACTCTGGCCAAAGATTCTGTGTGTATAAGGTGACTGGAGCACATATAAATCTGTCGTAGTCTCAAAGTCCTCCGTGTGAAGAGTAATACCACTAGGGTTACTGGTTCAGAGGTGATCATTCTCCGTTTTATGTCTAAATTACAATTTGTTGATGACTGAATGAAATGTGTGAATGAAGTCCACACCGTATGTACTTTTGGCCCAGATGGTGCTACTAATCTAAGAGACACTAGTCATTGACTTTGTAAGCAAGCTTGTTTTTGACAAGTGCCATAAGAACATACAACAAAAACAAGTGTGTTGTTTTTCCACCCCTGTTGTTGACTTTGAAGTAGGTGTTGCCACAAGTGATCAGCACTCTCACAACATGTGAGTATTTTGGGTTTCAAAGCATAGAGAAGAAAACAAGTAGGTATTTTAGATAAGTAAATTAGGTATTGGGTATGAAGTAGGTAAATAAATTAGGTATGCAATTTTGATGCAGATGTAGATTGATTATTAACCCATTCAGAAATTAGGTTTAAAATTTAATACAGATGCTTAAATTGTTCAAATTTTATTAATCTATTTTTGTAAATTTTGTATTATCAGGTTAGAATGTATTGAACAGCCTGGCAGCATTCCTTGGTTCAAAATTATGATTAAATGCTACAAATTTGGTATGAAGCCATATCAAGTTATATCCATCTAACTCAAAGTGTTTTGCGCGCAAGCAGACATAATTCCACAAATGTGCATTTCAGAGGTCTGAAATATGCAGACTTATTAAAATATTTGACAATTACAATTCTTTCTTTTAATATACTTAGTATACAAGAAAATATATAATTATTTTCATATTTGTTGTATCACATTTCATAAGTTATTCCAAAATGTATTTTTTTATTTAATATTTATTGTTGTACTTGGCTTTATCTGCACCATACCAATGTTTTTATCATGTCAGCATATGATGTTGTTTTAGGAATGAGGTTTTTGGTGTCAACAAAAACCCATAGGCAAAAAATAAAAATTTTATTTTCAGCACGAGCATCTCAAAAAAAAATGCAGCTTTTAATAACGTGCTGGCATCACTTTTACAGAAGCTCTGGTTAAAAAAAAAAGTTAATGACATCAGCAAATGAGACCTAATAAAATGTCATTTTGAGCAAGTGATTATATGAAATGAAATAAATAAGAAATCTGATATTTTTTTTAAACAATAAATGCAAGACAAAGTATTTTTGATCGTTTGCAATGCTAAAGTGATTCATTCGATGAAGCAATTAAAATGAATAAAAATATGATTTAACTTGCACAAGCACATGGTGCTTGGCCGTTCAAGAAATGATGCTCTGACATAATGCATAGAAATATGCATAGCAGATTTCATTTTAATCTTTACTGTTATCCTCGTTAGTTTGCATAATATCAATGTCTTTAATATTTTACCAGTACTTTGCTTCATGATAATTACATTCTGTGTAATCTTCTCTGTAACATTTTAGGACTTCAAAGATTTTGCAGGCTGCATGCTATAATTCTCAACTTGTGTATCTGTATGCTGCCAGCTCTCATTTTGTCTACATCATGCTTGTATACATTTGTAATATTTTGAACGATCCAATCAGCAAAAGATCGTTGACCAAACATCGCCCAACAGAACTCGAAAATTAGGGGTGACATTGCCTCGCTGTTGGGGATGTCTCTGGCAGAAAGCGGACGATGATCGCCGCCGCTTGTTTCCGAATCATTTCAAATGTGTATTAACACGCCAATGAAAAGAAAATTTTTAAGAATGTGCTTTTACTTTAAAAAATTAGATTTTTTTTTTTAACATTTTCCAACAATTTTCAGACTTTCCAGGTTTTTGTGATTTTCACCTACTAAAGGACCCCTTGCTCTAAAGTGATTCTTGATGCCAACTATCACCCTTTTGAATTTCGTTCGAATTCGGCAACACCCTATATATATATATATATATGTATATATATTAGAAGTAATTTTACTAAGCAAATTTCTAACGAAAAAAAAAATGCTTAATTAATAACGAATTGGCATACAGTCCAAGGCCCAAATCTACTGATTTTGTACATTATTTGATGACATTTCTAATAATATAAATTCAATGGCAAAACATATAATGAAGAGAATATAATACAGATGAATGTTAGGTAAAAATCATCAAACTTTGCACATCTAGTCAGTATTTTCTCAAATTAGGGTTTCACACGATTGTACAATTCAAGCTGCTGACTGCTTGTAATTTTTAGTGTCCAGAAGTTTCTTTCCACACATAGCGCAGATGCCTAAGTAAAAAGAAACAATTTATTCACATTATATGTAAATACCTAAGCATAAATAGAAAATAAATTTATAAAAATTCATTTACAATACTTAGTTAATAAATACTAAAAGGTTGTAAAATATCAAATGGTTAAATTGTAAATATAGATTCTATACTAATAAAAAAATCTATGATAGTTACAATTAATAATTAAAAAATGGAAACAAAACTCTTAATTTTTTTTATTAGAACAAAAATCTTGCTTTATACTATACTTAAAAAAATGCTAACATATCTAAAAATTTACTGTTTTTGCCAACTAAAAGGTTAGCCAAAATAATTTTTTTGTTTTTATTTTTAAATATCAAATAGTGAAGAAGGACATTTAATTTGCATTGTTTAATTAGTTGAACAATTGTTCATTTTATTGCAACATGAATCTGACTAAAAAAGTTAAATCACATGACACCATATTGAAAAAAAAGTAATTGTTATATTATCGAATTGCTTATTATCTTAAGTACTGTTATAAGTTCTGACTTTTCTAACTGTATATATGCTGCATTTGATAGCTCCAGGATCAATGGTCAGCCCAGCAAAGATATATTCTTTATTAATTTTTAATTGAGATACATAGATATTTTTTTGCACTCTAATGACAATATTGTTAAGTATGGCAATATATAAAATAATAAGATTAAAATACAATCTGCTACGCATATTTCAATGTGTCATGTCAGAAAGTACTTTCTTGAACGGCCAAGCACCGTGTGCTCGTACAAATTAAATTACATTTTATCCATTTTCATTGTTTCGTTGAATGAGTCACTTTAGCTCTGAAAATGATCCAAAAAAAATATTTGACTCGCATTGATTGTTTAAAAAATATCCCATTTCCTATTTATTTTATTTCATATAATCACGTGCTCAAAATGACGTTTTTCTAAGGGTTTTTTGCTGCAGTTATTAACTTATTTTTTAAAATCAGAGCTTTTGTAAATGCAATGGGAACACGTTTTTAAAAGCCGAATTTTTGAGAAGCTCATGCAGATAATAACCCCCCCCCAAAAAAAACATCATGTTCTGACATATTAATAAATGGAAGTGGGGGTGGGGAGCAGGAAAGAATTTTTAAAAAAAATTAACTTCTAATTATGTATTGAATGGGATTTACATCATAAAAAAAATGTTCCCTCTTCTTCTTCTTCTTTTTTAAAAAAAGTTTTCTTTGGCCATTTATGTATTTTTCTTTTTTAGCTTGAATTTAAATGTAATATAATAAAAATAAACTAATATGCTCACCTTTTTTGTACGCACAAGCTGGAATATAAAAAAAGAAAACTGAAATTAGTAAATTCATTGGACAAAATATTAAATCAAAATGACATCTGCCATATCAGACTTAAACTAAACAAATTGCTACCTTGACAATAATGGGAACCTGGTTGATGAACTTTTTGACGACAAATCTTGCACTGGCTGAACTTTTCGTACGGTGCAAACCTGAAAAAAGATTTTTCATAAATCCATTAAAAATAAGTTTCTTTAAATGGCTCAATATTTTTTCATAGCAAATAAATTTTTTTAAAAATTGATAAAAATATTCATCAATAATAGTTTACAAGTGATAACCTCATACAAGTAATAGATACTGACTTAGAAAGTTTATTTTTGCAGAGTGCGACTTACTGCAAAAATAAACTTTCTCAGAAAGTTAAATCTTTACGTACACTTTTGAAATTTATTTAGAAAAGTATATCGATCATTTGTTAAAACTGACAAAACATTGGTTTGTTCTGAACGAACTGTAAAAATCGCATTGATATTTCATTTGCGCTCCCTGCCACTTACAAAAAGTGCGTAATTATTTTTATTGCATTGTTTAAGGAAAACATTAGTGGGCGTGGTCCCCCCCAAATTTTCATATTCTTTCGTAAAGGTATTAGCCTCATTAAAAAACCGCGGATCTTGATAAGGTAGAAGACACATTGCATGTCGCACATTATTTACGAAACAGTATTACGTTGATCTGAAGTTGGCATTTTTACTTTAACTCTTGTCATGCGGTTAATAGTATCCGAAAATCAAATTTGTTTTAGATGCCTTCTTTCCCCAGCCGACTGAAACAAAAATACACCACAGAGCTACAACGGAAGTCATAAAATCGCATACCAACTTCGGTATATTTTAAATTATCGCGGTTATTTATTTTTTTTACTTTGCTTTTGAAAATGCAGACTGAGACGTACATCTCTTATTTAGATGTACGTCTGATTTGATACAGATCTACATTTCATAAATCAGTTTACATTTTTGAGTCATTGTGTTCAGATAGAGAGGAACGAACGAATCAAAACTCCCCATAGATAAAGTTTTTCAATGATCTCACGGAAGTTAGAAAAAAAATGCTATATATTCAATTTCTTGCCTTTCGCTCGCAGCGTTTTCGAATTCTCGTGTTCCTGGACCGAGATCAATTCAAACGCGTGTCTCATGCCGCCAATATCCACGTGATATCATTCCAGTTTCACAACCAAAAAAATCGATTGATGAGAGAGAAACAAAGACGCCACCGATCAAGAATGCGAAGACTGACTTTTTAATTACGATATGTAAAAAGTTTTAATTACAGGATATAAATCATGACATGCAGTAGAATGAAGAAGACTACACATAGTTTAAATTCTCAACTGTATTCTTCGGGCTCTAGAGGTTTGAAACGTGGAAATTTATCAAATCTCGAGAACGACGATTGAAAAGATTCCCTTTCTATTAGATTTCGCTCATGAGAAAGCAGGGAAATTTGCCATAGAAACTAGAAGTAAGCCTGACCATAGCTTTAGAGAAGGTGGATTTTACAAATACTAGCTGACAATCGGCGGACAGCTTTGTTCAAGATTTCATCGGACCGTTCAAAGAATGGTACTCCTCAAAACTGACATATTAATTGGCCCCCTGCAATCCATACGAAGAATGTGGCCATGACCTTGGTCCTAAATTTAGACAGCCCCGCGCAGAATATTTTCCACTCGAATATTCATGCCTCAGCAGGAAACGACAAAATTCATGCCATAATTTATGCCGTTTTTCGTCACTACACAGCATTTCTCGAAACAAACGCTGCAATCACTTCTCCACTTCTGCCGAATCGTTAAGATAACAGATGAAATAAACCGGCAGGAGAAATACAACGCAGTGAAGCATTCAAAACTTTTTAGCAACATATTTAGAAAATTAATACAAACGAGTATAAGAAAGCCGTGAGAGCACATTATATATATGAGATTAACAGTAACATTTATTTATGTAAGGGCTCTTTTTTAGCACAATCCATTTTCCCGTCGCCAAATTTTAGATTCTGCTTAATTTCTCATTTAAAAACCTATACAGAACCACTGCTTGCTCGTGGAAGAATGCTTTCTTTTTCTAGCCCATCACGTAGTAGTAGTAGTAATCACTAATAAGAAGGCGCTGGTTGTTTTTATGTCAACCGTCGTTGCTTGCACCATGTGATATTCTTCATACGAAAGAGTGCCGAGCGCTTGCTTTGTGCAATTGATCCAATTCCTGTCGATTATTCAGAGCGAAAAACGATCTTTTCCTTCGCGTTTCACTGAAATCCCTTCGTGGATTCGGAAACTCTTCGCTGCGCAAGCGACGGGAATCCCACACTTTGTCAAAAGGAGGTGAGATGGAAGCTGAAAGGATGGGATGCTTACATTCAGAAATAGAGTAAGTTCAAATGATTCGCTGAATTTGGAAGTACAAAAACTACACATCTTTCTGCGTACCATCCCATAGAAAATGTCAACCGACGAGTTCCCGAAAAGAATATTATTCAACTTGGGAGTTCCCTCCCACGTACTTTAAAACTTTCATAAGTACACTGTTCACCAAAATGGGCTCCAATCACGTAAGGACCCTGAAGAAATTTCAAGTTTTAAATCAATTAATTCAAATCAAAACATTTTGGCATCAATATATGTTTTACATTTATATCCGAACTCTGTCAAGATTTAAGAGAAAGGTTACAATTCTTCATAGGCTCTTTAAAAAAATCTTTTTCATCATAGATACTTATCGGTGATTGATTTCTACCGACACCACGTCCCATTCGGCGGAAACTAAGGCGATTATCCGTCTTTCCAAATATCTCTTATTGCTTGATCTCGGTGAAATATTTAATTTTTACCGTCATTGACATAATCTTAATTCTCAAATTATATTCTGAATTTTATTAAGATCACTTTCACAACAGATTTGTAGTTTGGGCCTGTGCTTACCAAGAAAACTAGTTACTACTAGTTGCTTGAAATGTTTTGTTGGTTTTCTTTTCTTTATTTCCATTTCGAATACAAAATTTCCCATTTTACATCATTTTCTAGAAATCAGCACTATGAATACCATTTCCGTCAGATTTACTTTGCGCCTCGTTTAAGTAACAATAGGGCTGTTTTGGGAAGAATCTCGTTATTTTGAACCGCGGTCAGATGAAGAGGGCGACATTTGTGCTGGAAACGCCTTCTCCACACTTTCGCAAAGCATCGAGAGGAGGCGTTTGGTCATTACGGATTTAACGTGAGCCAAGTTCTTGTGGCAGTTCTTGAGTGAAATTCAGGCTCAAACCAGGAACTCTCCAGTATAGAAGCCGAGACTTTACCACCAATCCCATGTTACCATCAGTCTTACTCTGGATATGTCTGGAAACTGCCCGCTAAAATATTTAAAGCTTTCTTAACCGTTTGAGTGCCAAACAGCGCGATCGCTCTTCTTCTGTTCTCTTCTGAAAACTGCAACGCTCTGGGCTGCGAAACCCATAATCACAGCAGGCTCGGTTTTTCTCAATGCACAACTTTACGGTGACCTTTCGATCTTCGGTTGAAAAAAAAGATAAAATTAGAGTAATTTTACATTTTATAGGTTTACATACTTTTATTCATAAAAAAAATTCATTTACAAATCCCTATAATAATGTAATGCAGTATGCCATGTAGAATAAACTATAAAATAATAATAAAATATTTGTTGAACGAGATGGCTGATAAAAAAAAGAATTTTAATTTTAATTTAACATTTGGAGACTGTCAGAACGAGACTGAACTGCAGGAAATGATCATTGCATGTAAGCTGAAAGCAGCGCTGTCGCGCCGCTTGGCAAGTTTCGATCGGGAAATGAGAGAGGTCCGTGGCACTCAAACGGTTAATACTTTGGTGCTGCCTCAGTAAGCTGTTTCGCAAGATCTATTTTATATGAAGCCGTTGAAACAAAATCTCTTTTACTTTTAGGATAGTTTTCTTATCGCACTGAACACACTCTGCGCGGACTGCTGGTTTCGGTTCCTTTGAAAAACGAACTAGTTTTTCCCCAAAAACTGAAATGTATTTCTGTTGTCGCTGATCTCGCGGAAATCGCTTCTCTCAATCACAGCATTGATTGAAATTGAAAAAGCACTTTTACTCGAATCTCGACATCATACACGAGTGCACAACACCGAAGGATATTTATGAAAGAAATAAGAATGGAAAAAGGGGAAGGCAGTGAGAGGAGAGAACCACAACAAGAGGTTGATTTAGCTTTACTATTGCATTTAACTGAATAAATATTTCTTTACTCCTTCTCGAATAAATTTATTTGGAGCAAATTATTAACCTTTTGCATCATTTTGATGTTTTAGTTACTTATTTTTCAATTTTGATTATTGAAAATATCTACAGAATGGTAAAAAGACGAAAGAATTCAATTTTAAACACACACACAGATCTGGAGTAATAAACAAGCCCTTTTATATTGAATAATTATGCATCGAATTACTTTTCCGAGAGCAAAGGGTTAATTTGGACTCATAAATATATTTGATATATTAATGTAAAGTTCTAGCTCTCATACATACGCATCCAAATTTCCACGTGTACCAAGTCGCGGGTAAAAGCTAGTTTTTGAATAGTTTGAATTTTATTTGGTTGCTTAGGATGTATGCACAGTTCTATCTGATTTTCTCTGTTTTCAATAAAATGGAACTATAAATGGATGAAATAGAAAATGATCACTCGAATCTTCGAAAAAAGCTATTACTCGTTAACCAGACTGACCTCGTTAACTAATATTCCTTTGCTAACTAATGCTAGTTATAGATTTGGAAAGAGGACGCGCTGCGCCGTTGGGAGTAGCCAATGACCTCCACCCAGACAAGCGAAAATACGCTCAGTGGTCTATCGATTCAAATTTCTCTCATTACAAGTGTCTGAGATTCTAAACGAGGGGCCCTGAGATTTGTGGGTGGCCAAGCTTTGATGTGAAATACAAATTTCCATACAAAAAAATTCGGCAGAATGATCAGATTTCAGCTGGTCGAAATTAGATAGCGATTGAAAATTACAGATTATGTTTACGTTTAATCACAGTAGATGCTTTTAACAGTCTACATAGTGCAAAGAATTGAGATATTTATCTGGTAAGCACTCTAATTTCTTTTAAACATAAATTTTTAAAAAAAAATTCACAAGCTTTATTTTACACCAAGTTTTGATAATTTAGCTTGACTTTTGATGGATGGTTCTGAGTCGACACAACAGCATAGAAGTGAGATAAAAACGTTGCTAAGCGATATCCACATCAAGCCAGTACCATTGTTCAAGAGAGTTCAGCGTTCCTATACACGTAATGACAAATGGGGGGAAAAAAGGTCGTATCAAACAGAAGCTGCCCATTGACTAGAGCAAGAGCGGTGAACCTTGATCGCTCAACGTGCCGTTTTTCCTCAAGAAATGCTTAATGAGTGTAGACGAGCCGCCAAACGATTTTGACATGTTATTATTGAAGAAACAATAAAACTAAATACTAACAACTAAAAACTCTTATTTCCTGCGGAAAGCACACACTTTGCACTGTAAAGCAGTAAATGTTTTAGTCATACGTGTAATTCAAATTAAAGTAACTTTAATGTAACTTTTGTTGTGAATAAGATGACGGATAACTAGTATTAGTATTGTTACTTTGTATTAGTGAGATGTTACTTTTAGCATAATGCATGCTGAATGGGAGTCATCCACCAAACGGTTTCTAAACGTCTCTAATGTTATTCGCCTCCGAAAATAATTATCGACAGGCATAGAAAGACGAAAAGAAGGTTAAAAAGACAGCTTTTTCAAACAGTGAAATGTGCTCAGAATTAAATTTCGCGCACCTGAAATATCGTTACTGACAATTTTTACTTCTATTGCTGTTAATCTTTCTGTTTCAATCAATTCCAAATGTATCCCTATTGAATGAGACGGGAAATTAATCAGTTGCATTTCAAATTCTTCAATTTCCAAGCAATCGAATTGGGATGAGCTCTGTTTAACACATGAAGTAGCATGTAACTGTTTTGGTCGAGGACGTGCGCAAAATATTGTGTCGCGTGCCATTGGATCGAAATCGCTAGACTAGAATATCACTGCTGAATTTTTTCACAATTTTTGCACTTCATCTTCAATTTTAGAAAAAACATCAAAATTTGATTCTTACAAAAACTTTCATATATTTTGCTGTAGTTTTCTGCAATTACTTTAGTTACTTGCTGAATTCACTAATCAAGATTAGCGATTATCATTAATTGTAAACTATTGCCAAAAATAAGTTTTTAGTAACTATTATCCATCAATGAATTTGTTTTAAAATTGTCACTTTATAAACAAATAATATTGAGATTTTCCCCCTAAAAACATTAAGAACCCACAATTTTAATTTTTTGAAGTGTGATATCTTATTAGTGAGCATTCCAAATGATGTTTCCTGGTTGTAGCCACAAAATTTTATTTCTTAAAAGAGAGGGGCAAAAATCACATGCTGAATTATTATATTGCTTACTCATTTTTCGCGGAAGTTATTCCAAATTACTTATGTTTTCATACTCCTTAACTCGATTGCATCGATTTATCGAATTTTGATAGCTGTAAGCTAAAAATAAACCACTCATAATGATTATAATTCAATATGAAAATTACTTCGAATACATAGATAAGTCTTGTATTCAATGGATTTCCATTTGAAACAAAATAGGAAAATATTCCTAAAATAGATGGTGTCATCTTATTAGCCAGTAAAGAAAATAAACCGGTTAATACCGCAGAATTAGAAAGTTATGTGCTTCAACCTCAAACTCAACCATGGTGTTTTTTCGATAATAACATAATCGATAACAATTCATTTTGTGTGTGTTTCAACTCAATTTATTTTTTTCAGTTTTATTTAGTTGAAAATAT
>JAOUZG010003113.1:91237-124875 GCA_026289955.1 Argiope argentata
AAAACTTTTTTTTTTTTTTTTCAAAAAAAAAAAAGAAAAGAAAAAGAAAGAAAAGAAAAGAAAAGAAAAAAAACTGCTTTTAATATTTCAAGCCCGTTTGTTTTCCTTTTCAGTTAAATATATAATATTTTTGTAGAAACCTCACATACATATATCGAGAGGTGACAGGACACAATTGAAAAAATCTGATTTTGAAAATGTGTGCAAGGACTGCTGCAAAAAATTAAAAGACGTTCTTCTGCGCGACTCCCATTTGCAGCAACAATATGGCGCAACCTGTGGCAAAAATTTCCAGACATCTGTGCAAACATGTCAGATGGATTTGTCTCACAATCAATAATGATTTATTGTTTCTTTTCTACAATTGTTGTTGATTTTGGTGGCATACCAGTTCTTTAAAATATCCCGGAAGGAAAAAAAGTTACACGGCGTCAAATCTGGAAAATAAGGAGGCCATGTCACATCTTTAGTAATTGCCGCAACACAATTTCACCTACACGACCATTGAAGCGTTCGCTCAAGAAATGAACAACAGCAGGTGCCATCTTGCATGAACTAAAAGGCGTTCTAAGCAGTTCGGATCAATACAAATACTTGCAGAACGTCAAGATTCCCGGCAACTTTTCTCGGTTGTTGTCGAAAAATGGGCCCAACTACTTCTTTGGAGGAAACGGTGATTCAGACCATTACTTTTTGGGGGAATGCAGGAATGGAAGTGCGGCAATATGAGCCACGGTTCGCATATTCGCCAGTTCTGCTTAGTTGAAATTCTTTAAAATTTGAAAATTTTCAACTTTTTTTTCTTCAAATATTGAAGTAATAGTGCTTGCTAAACTGACTTTCCTGTTAAAATCAACTTAATAATACAATCCGGAAAACACCATACGCAACTTATATTTCTAAAGTTTTTTTTAATGATATTGTTATTGCTCGAAGAATGAAGACGCGGATTATTTATAAGAAGAAATAAATATAACTCGTTTATATTACCAGAAACATCAAAAGTCGCCATTTCTTATTCAATGAAATAAAAAAGGTTCCATATATATTTAGTAAGAACACTAAAATGTTGCAAATTAAGGTTAGCTGTTTATAGAGATGAGGATATATTAGAAACTTAATTTTTCTTTCAGATAAACAAACATACACTTATAAAGTAAATATAACTGATGAAATCTATCATCTGAATTTCAGTTTTAACAAGAAACATGTGAAATTCCTTTCAGTGCAATTGGCAAAATATTCATCGAAGTTTGTAGGGCATCAAAACTGTGGAATTCTTAATTATAAAGTTTGCTTCCATTCGATTCTTTTCTTTCAGGAAGTCGGACTTACCCGAGATTCCATTCCCGAATTTTTCATAGCTTACAAAAAATGGAAAATGCTTCATAATGCAGAGAAAAACATTGAAAAATGTGTGTTGAATGTAATCAAATCAATTCAAAATCTGATGTAAATAATTTTTCCAACAAAACGACAAGCATTTTTATTTGCTCGTATACAAAGTAAGTATAGAGAAGTAATCGTTACAGAAATTCATATTTGAAACTGATGAATCTTAAAAGTTTTAGACTTTTTTGAATTCGAAAAACACACGTGTAGGCATTATGTCTGTCTGTGACAAAGATAACTTTAAAACGCTTTGAATCAGATCGATGAAATAGGCATATGGTCTTTACAACAAAATTGTAGATTTCTCTAAAATTTTAAATAAAATTAAATCCAGAAGTCTGTCTCTTTGGTTAGACGTTTACACGATAACAACGAAATGACGAGAACTAGAAGGATAACATCCGGTAAGCAGATGTGGCTTCTGTAACGTAGACACCAATCAAAATTTGAGTCTCATAAATAAAGAATTCTCGCCATTTCGTTGAATTAGCAAGAGTATAACCCAAATACGCATGATAACTGCAGACATGCTAATAAGCCTCTCTGTTAGAGCTTACAAAAATGAAATAAATCAAAATAAATAAGTAGCGCCTCTTTATGGGAGATTCCATTAAAAAAAGTGACTTTCTGTATTAAAAAAAGGGGGGAAGGAAACCTTAAAAATGTCTTAATAGGGAATTTTGTCCCTACACTAAAAAAAATAGAATAAGAAAATGACAAGGATTCGACAGCGGACTCCCCCACCCTCCCTCGACAAGGTGCGGATTGCATTTGGCCCCTCCCATTACCATTTCTGATGATTATGTATAAAAAGGGATATCAGACCCAGTTTCCTCTTACCTGTCCGGCAGTTTGAAGAGCAAAGGTAAGCAATCCATTGTAAACGCTTTCTATTTGCATGAAATATTAATGAATACGATACTCTGCTCGGAAATATAGAAGATTAGAACTCCATTCAGGTGAGTTAATCGTCTAAACTTTTAGTAAATTTGATTGCTAGAATCTATGGATTTACAATTTTAGAGATATACAATCGTTGCGTTTATACGCAAATATGAGGGGGGAAAGCATAACGAAATGAGATATAATTGAAAGGAAATGTCATATCCCCCCTATTCTTTTTACTATCTTTTTTTCTAGAAAATAGGAAAGAATTATTACAGTATTTCAAATTATTACTTATCACAATACTTATTGCATAATAATAGTAATTTTATGTTTATTACTTATTAACAGTAATAGTAATTTTACTCTCCATAGAAAGTTTGTCATAAAATGAACCCATGTTCCAACAAATCTTTCAAAATTGTTTCGTAAGCTAAGAGTTTGTTTTTAACAAATCTTTTGCAACAATTTCAGAAAAATACTTCAATATTTCTCATTTCTAAAAAAAGTAACATAATTTTACCTAATTACAAAATTCAGAAACAAGCTCTGGTATTATTTATAAAATTATCAATATTTTTACGCCCAAAACTAATTGCTAAAAATAAAGCATAAGTACCAATTTAATAAATTATGTCGACATTTAGCCTTAATATTTCATAATAGAAGATTTAAACTTTTCACAACATATTCATGTAAAAATGATCTGTTTAAAAAAAAATTTCTTGGCAAAAAATTAATATTGTTGCTCGATTCTTTAACTCAGTTAACTTGAGAATGTCGATGGCACTTAAAATACAAGTACTGAAATTTAAGAAATTTTATACTTTCTGCAAATAACGAAATATTGCAGCCCTGAATTTTTCAATTGTTTAATATTCAGGAAATTTTACATAGAGGAAAAAGCAATTGTGAAAATAAATAAAAGAAAAAAAGTTTTTCAAATGTAAGCGGAGAAAAAAAATGAACCCTACGCATAGATTTAATTTTCAGAAAATTAACCTGCTTTAATTCTATTCATTTTTAAATCTAAACTTCCTTTATCAGAAAATTCAAATGGTTAAAATAAAAATAAATTGAACTGCTGACAGAAATACCAAATAAATTATTAGTTTAAAAAAAGGTCGGAATTTCTTGATATAATACTCCCGCCCAAATATTGTAAATAGCCATTCACTATTATAAAATAGGATCGGTCCGAGAAAAAAACAAAAATATTGGTGATGGTTCAAACAACGATTTCGATTAATGACGAAAATAAACGTTAAACATTTTTGCAACAGCTGTAGTCACAAATTGTCTAAGATGCAGTCAGAGCAGAGATTAGAGGAAAGCATTGAATAAGCGATTAAGGAAAATTAGAATACAGTAACTCATTTGAATAAGTTTTGAAAATTTCAAAATTTATATTCCCAATTTAGTTTTAAGTGTAGTCCTTTTCAAGTAAGGCAATTTAAATACATTTAAAAATTCATTGCTTGAGACGTGAAATTTTAAGTGAATATAAGGGGGGAGGGGCTTTTTATTTAGAAAAGTTCTGGATTTTTTTATTTAGAAAAGTTCTGGATTTTTTTTATAATGATGCTTCAAACAATTATATTCTCTTTTATTGAAATAAATATAATGTACATGCTGTTAAAAGTCAAATGTCTGATATCACGAATGATTATTTGTAACTTATTTAAAATCTAATGTTATTTATTCACATAACAACATTTGCATTAATTCATTTCAATATGATTTATTCATTCTCTAAACTAGGCGTTTTGAAAACTCCGATAGCATCTGAAAATTGAAAAGCTAACACTGAGTGTCTTTCAAAATATTGATTAAACGCAAATTTGTTTAGTCAATTTTTTAACGAAAGATTCTAGATTAATTGATTAATTTTTAAAATCTTTTTGATTTTCTTTTTATATTCTTGATTCTTAAGAGTTATAGATAGACCTATAGATAAGATAAGATCTAAAGATTTATAGGTTGATTATTCTTGAAGACATTAATTCTTTGCTTTGATCTAATGAAGTAAGTTAAAAAAACACCATGTCGCTTATTCAAAGGCAGTGAATTTAATCTGAATATACAATAGCCACAGTATGGAAAGAGATATGATTAAACAAGGTTTACTTTACCTTATTAAAAAACTTAAAACTTTAAATCGTTTTCAAGCTTTCTGCAATTTCAAATACATTCAAAAAGCTGATTATTTGTTTTTAAAAGTCAACGGAAATGAAATTCAATGATAAAAATGGCCTGGGTTCTATTTCATATTGTAAATAAAAATTTAAGTTACAATTTAAACAGTTTAAAAACAAACTTAAAAAATTAATAATTTATGAAAATAGTTAACTGAAAGCAGTTTTTAAAAAATAATTTGGGCTACTCTATAATTTTTTAAAAATTTAAAACCTTAAGTGAAATGCGCTTTTTTTTTTTCAATCAAAAACAAAGCTGCAAACAATAGAACGATTTTGTGTATTATAATAATTTTAGTAAAAGAACCTTTTTTTATTTAAAATGTTTACACTTTGACCTTCCAACAAATGCTTATTCGAAATGCAATTCTTTTCTTGTATCCGAGGTTTAGATGACACTGTTAAGATATTTCAAATCTGATTCCCTACATTACAGCTTCAACCTTTCATTTACAATTTTATCATTTCAAATTCTGCTGATAAACATTAGTAGGTTTGCGACAAATAATTTTTCATTTGGAGGAAATAAATTTTTTTTAAAAAATCCTAATTTTGACATTTAATTTTTTATTAAAGAATGCAACTTAATTCTTAGGGATTTCAATAACATTATTTAAACATTTTCAGCCCATAATATTCATTGAGAAGGGGGGGGGACTGCATGAAGATGATAATCTGCACATTATTTTATCACCTCCCCCTTTCTGCAAAAGATCGAAAAGGACTAATAAGGAACTCCACACCCCTACTTTTTTTTACTTACAATTCTGCAACATTTTTACTAATAAATAAGGGGAATACATCTGTGTAGGTGTTCTAAAGACTAGATCATTGGATATATTTTATAGGGTTAGGATTTAAATAGGAAACGATGTTTTTTTTTAAAAATTTTTTACTTAGAGCTTTAATTAGTCGAAAATACAGTTAAATATGGTTTTTATTTCCGCTGTTTCGACAATATAATATTATGGTATTTGCATCAATTAAAAATATACAGAATTGTTTTTTTAATTATTTAGCTATCAAGTAATTAGTTTTTCGAGATTTTTATTTTTATCTTTTACATAATTTTCAGTAGCATTTTGCAATGAACTTCAAACCCTCCTCTTATTCTCATCAACCATTTCAACACGTGACTTTCTACGCTCATTCAAAATTAATCAAGAAAAAAATCTAGTTATTACTTTTTCATATTTAAAGTATAGAGAAAAAACTATAATTGTCAAAAAATTTGTGCTTGAAGTTTTGACGAAACTCTGCATTTAGACCTCAATGAGTTCGCAAAACATATTTTTAGAAAATGCCCGTCTGTAGCAAAGATAACTCAAAAATATTTTGAGCAAGATGGATGAAATTTGATATATGGACTCAAAACAAAATTTTGAGCAAAATTTATTCATAGAAGTCTGTCAGGTCATTCCAGCAGTAGTTGGCACGATAGCAACAAAATGAAGAGAAGCAGACAAATAAAGTTCGGCACACATATTAAATATCCATAGAGTGGACACTATCAAATTTTGAGTGAAATCCAACAAGAGTTGGCCGCTCATTTGTTTCTACCTTTAGAAGCATGTAAATGCGATAACTTAAAACCAAAATAATTATTAAATTCGATATGCGAATTTATGACTGCAATTGTAGCTGTCAAGTTTTAATGCCATTAGAAACTGCGCATATGATCTTCTGGGTGTAAATTATTTTCCGTAGCTTCATTTTCTTATTCTTCGTACCCTTAACAGCATTAGTGCACATTAGTTGTGAAACATAGATCTTTGCTTAACTCTAATATTTTTAAAGCATCTTCCATGTGCATATGCATTTTATACACTTTTTTGAGGACCGAATGGAGCCGAAATCTGATACATAACTACAACTGTAGTCACAAGACAACATACCAAATTTTATTAATCCCATTTATGAGTTAGAGCGTTTGCATGCAAGCGAAAATACAGACCTACAAATCTTTAACTTACAGATTTTCAAAATTTGATAAAAGTTTATATTTTAGATGAATAGAATGAACCTGTGTGCCAAGTCTTATCTACCTAGCCCTTTGCATTTTGAAGTAATCTTACCCACTTCTAATCGAGTAGCCAGACAAGCAAACATTATAAGAATGGATTCGTTCCAAACTCGGTAGTAATCTACAAATTTGGCATTTCTACTTTCAAAATTTCATCCCACTTACCAAATTCCAACTGTTTAACTCAAGCCGTTTTTAAGTTATCGTGCTCATAGACAGATAGACTTAGTTTCAAAAATATGTTTTGGGACTCGGGGTCTGAAATATAGAGATTCGTTTACACTTTCGAGCACCATTTTTTCTTCTTCTTCGATTAAAATACTTCATATGCTAGAAAGTAAAAAGTACATAAAGCTCCACCTATCGAAAAAAGTCCTCCCCCCTCCCTTTTTTACAATGAGTTCTCTGGAGAAGGAAGGAGAGGTAAAATATGCAAATAACTCTCAAACTGATGCGGAAGACAGGAATCACTAAGTGAGGACGAAGGTAGAATTCGCATTCGCCGAAACGCACACCTGCGGTCAAAGTATGCGTTTTCATCAAACGAGAGTTGAAATAAACACAGAAAGGATATAAATAAATAAATTAAATATTGAACGAAGGAAATGATTTTAACTTTATTTATCACAGCACTGTCTTAAATCAAAGTTCACATCTTCACACTTAACATGTTTTTTTGTCGTCTCCGTTTTCCAAAACATTTTTACCAACGCAAGTGATTTCTCAGTTTCTCGACTGCCTCGGAAACAGTGGCAATTTATACTTTCAAATAAGACTGACTGAACAGTTAACCGGCGAAAAAGTTTTCGCTTCGAGGTTGGGGCATCCCTGGTTTGAGACACGATTCTCACTAAAATTTGTTGCGCATGTGGCACCAGAAAAGAAATCTCTCGCACCCAGAAAAGAAATCTCTCACCATAATGTGAAGTAGAAATTTAAAAAGATAGATGTCAAAGGTTTTAGAAACTGCTGGAACAGAAGCTTGGTCTGCGTCTATTTGTTCTATATAAATACAGAAAAAGCAAAACTCATATACTTCAAAGTCGTGTAGCATTTTTTTTTATGTTTGAAGCAAAGAAACGTTTAAACCTACCCTCTTATCAAAATACATTTTTGGTATTAAAATTCGATGTAGATGCTAAGATTTCAACTCCCACCTAATGTTTTCCCATGGGAGAAATAAGTTTCCAGGTTCATAGTGACGTTTTTCATATAATTCTTTGAAATCCTCTCAGGCACCATTCAATATGGGGCATCTTTTTGAAGTTTTGTTTATTTTTTAAATTTTAACTATGGAAAATGTCTATGGTGTAGTAAAAAGTTGTAAAGTAATTTTTCAGTGAAATTCATCATAAAACATCTAAATATATTCATATTTCGGGGCAATATACAAATTATTCGAATAAGTATGTATCCAATTGCTTTTACTAACGTAAAGGGTGAAATTTTAACTTAAAAGATATATAATGGCATGAAGTGGCAACCAACAGTTCTTTGGTAGCAAATATTTAAATGTTTTTTTTTTTTAATGTAGGAACTTATTTAGATCTTTCTTTAAGTAAAAAAGCCGATCCTCTAATGCCAAGAAACCAAAGTTAATATAAGTAAAAAAAATTAGTATTCAAAACATTTGCAGATGGCCCTCAACAACAACAGCTTATAACAGTATAAAATAATATGGTCCATATAAAAAAATACAGGGAGTACAATGAGGATTGGCATAAATTCCAAATTTATACAGAAATGTTGAAACTTTATTGCCTGGCTGGTTTATCCTTTTTGTTAGGTATAAAAACGAAAAAATGGACCTCGTTTCTTGATAATAGCTATTTCTATAAGTTTGATACATAATAGGAAGCTAGATTTTCTAGCAATGAGTGAAAATATGTTTAAGTACAATGCTTTCAAAGTATGAGTTCAACTCTAAGACCATCTTTGTGAGAAAATCAGTTTTCTCATTTCAAGAAATATTAGAAACTATTTGGTTAATTTATGTATAATTTTTTTTAACACTTGAAGAACAGAGAAACTGCTGACTATAAAATTAAAGATTTTACTGGAATTGATAGGGCCATTACTGGCTTGACAAATCGTTTAAGTTCGATCACACAGTTGGAACTGAAAAGAATTCATTTATCGAAGGATTATAATAATAAGAAATTTCAATTGATACTTAAGCCAAATTACGCTAACAGACAGCCCACAAATAGGCAATTATCAGGGAGTAAGAATTAATGCACTTGCACACTGGTGAAAGTAAAGGCCGATATCAAATCAAGCCCTTGAACGAATTGGACCCAGATTGAAAAGATATCTATGTTTTAAATGTTAAATAAGTGTATCAAATTTTTCGCATCTAGCTTTCTTCGTTTTATAGATATCTTATAGACTTAAATTGAGAAAGCTGGACGGACAGACTTCCATAAAAGGGAATCTGCTCAAAATTTACTAGAAATTACAATTTTGGTATAAAGATCCCCTACCAAACTTCATCGGTTTAGCTCAAAGCGTTTTATTATGATATTTGACTTAAACAGACAAATGTAATGCCAAAAATGTGTTTATAGAACTCAGGAAGGTTAAAACATTAAAATTCGTCAAAATCTGAAATTCGAATTTTCTGCAATTTGAAACAATTACAATATTTTTTTCCATGCCTTGTAAAACAGAAAGTAAAAATTTACCTCTTCACCGCCATTTTCCGCAAGATTTATGGAGTTACAATTTTTTATTCGCTTTTAAATCAAATCGGTCGTGCTCTTTGTGAAAACAATTTAGAAACAGTCAAATTGTTATATTATTAAATCAGCGTACTTTTATATGTCAAGTTCGGAATTGAAGTGAAGGAAGTTTAATTGCCACGTCTAATTTACAGTACACACGCACATATGTATTATTCGAAAATCTCCCTCTTCCTGGGGTGTCATTTCAAGTTTATGAGCATAATTAAGAAAAAATGATTTTTTCTTTAGCATTCTACGGGAAAGGCAATGTATGGCTAAGATCCGATTTCCATTACTGTTATGAATTTCAGCTTTCATGACCGTATTTTATTCAAAAGAAGAAGAAAAATCGATTGTGTTTATTTTATTTTCAAATATCAAGCTGATCAAACCAAACGCTACAAGTTATTTTAAAATCGATGCAAAATCTGGGTAAGAACTAAATAAAAAAATATCGTACCAGAATTAATTTAATTTTCAATTTTTCTCACACCAATCTATTGAATTGGGAAATACCTAACATTACTGATACTAATTTCTTTAAGCAGTTTCTTCTTCTTCTCCTCCTCCCTCTTCTTTCGAGAGTCCCTCCCTTTTTCTTTTTTTTTTCAGTATTTTGATATAGTATGAATCCGGAATTCTTGTTCTTCAAAACGTAAAGTGGATGCTATTGCTATTCTTTAAGATTGGAGGGAATGGGCCAACCAATTTCCCATCTCTCTCTGTTTCAAAATAAATTAAATATTTCAATTATCACTGAAGTAATTAAATAATCTATTATACACAGAAGCATGTAAACGCGATAACTCAAAAACAAAAATAAACATGGCTAACATGTTAAGCGCCACGTCAGTCATCAGTGATTGGAACCGACCTCTCGGCTCGGTTACTGGTATGTGATATTGAACTTTCCATATAGATCACAACAGTCACTGATAATACATGATATAAAACAAAGAGATTTCATTTGATTAACGAATTAATAAGCACCGACAAAGCAAATCTTCCTTATAAAAAATATTTTAACGTCAAGCATAATCTTGTGCATATAAACATCGAGATGATCTTCGAAGACCGAGGGCTAAACGGAAAGGAAGGCAGTAATAGAAGATTTAACCTAAACAATATGAAACTAATATTCGTTCCGTCAGAAACACAAGTATTTCCGTTTTGATGTCCATGCTTTCTCAACTAAGTACCGAATGGTGACAGACAGTAAAGCCGTGTTATTTTAATAGCCTTGCATTTGTTCTGTTAATAAGTCCCATCAAGTCACTAAAAAGGTAATTGTCAGCTTCTATTTATGAGCGATCATTCTAAGCAGTACAATTTCACTTTCTGATTTTTCACATGAACTGCGGAAATAGTAAGCGCATAACAACGACGGAGAAAGAAAGAAAGAAAAAAAGAAGTTGTGTCTTTAAATATTTAACGAAGTAGTAAAAATATTGATAAATGTATTAACAATTATTGTACTAATTACTAACTAGTCACCAAAAGAAACAAGTAAATAATAAGACAAAAATTCTTATGAGATCTTGCTTCTGACGGCCTTCAGTAAAAGTAGAAAAATCGAGAAATATAAATTCCTGCTGAAGTTCGGACACGTGAAGGGTGAAATGTGTTTTTTTCGACACGTGCCGGTCCTCAGGACCTTCATCGCCCAGAGGGAATTTCGTCACATGCAGTTTTTCTCGAGCCCAATTAAAAAAAAGCGAAAATAATTGGACTCCCGCTTCGATCCGGTCCCCAAAACGATGGCACACAACCCTAAAACGCAACCGCGCATTTCCATAAATATGCACACAAACATCAGGGTGTAGGTGAAAATAGAATCACCAATTGCGACACTCAGGTTTTACGTGTCTAAGAATCGGATTAACAAAAATCGAGAGTGACAGAACAACGGGGAGCATCCGAAATGGTTTTATTAGAGACGGTTTTTAAGGACGACAAAAATTTCTTTATTTGGAAAAACCTGCCATATTAAAGGTAAAAGCATGAAGTTCTCACGCAAGCAATGAAGATGACTCACCACCAAATGTTTAAGGGAACATTGGTATTTTTCAATTTCAGTCTGGTAAAAAAGGCGCCATTGCAGAAATGAATAATTCTATAGGTTTAAAAAATCGAAAATTTAGGAGGAGCCTTAAGAGGAGCTCCGGTAATAAAAAGACAACAGTTTATTTGATTTTTTTTCCTTTAAATTTTTTCTGACCCGTCCCCCCCCCCCAATTTCGGTACGCACAGGAAACATTCTATTCACGACAGCTGAATGAAAAATTTTAAGCAACAATATTTACAAACATTATGTTTCTGTTAAATCTATTTTTATTATTTCAGAAAATAACAGAATGATTCCATTTTATACAAATTTTAGAAAACCGGAAATACAGAAAATGAGCAAAATGGTGAGAGATTTCTAAAATAGTATGAATTATAAACCTATCAAAGTTCTGAAGGTGTTCTTATTAAGACCAAATTACACAATATATTTAATTAATCCAGGTTACTGGTTGCAAAGGCGGCTAATTTCAAATAAAAAAAACATCTCTTTATTAACTCTACTGATTGAGAATTAACGAAATATATATTAGAATAAAAAAATTGTATAAAAAAAACTTGTTCCACAATAATAAATGAAAAGAGAGAAAGAATTTTTTTTTCTTCTTATCAACAGAATGTGTATGCAATATTCATGCATAAAAAACTAAAAATACGATTCCACAGCTTTTATCTTGAAGATCAAAGTTTACGAGTATCAATAGGTAATTTGTATAAACTTAATGACTGACAATCTTCGCAGCGAGAAATGCCGTGCTGCTTCATCAACAATCAGCTATTCCACTCAAGAAACGAAATATTCTGGCCTCTTGAGTGGAATGGCAGAATGGTGTTGGCTATTTTGGAAAGAATAATTGAAAGAACATGGCTGCTCTTGAAAGAATCGTGAATCCTAAACAGAGAGTAGTAGTAGGATGATGCTGTGTAGTTGCAAAAAAGATATCAAATTCGTGAAATCTCTTGATCAGAATAAATTTTGCACGCTTAAGATAAGCCAGCCCGGAATAAATCGAAGGGTGAAAAATAAACAGCCAGCCGCAGCCCAAATAATGGCCTCCAAATTAAATGATTCACAAATGCTTCTCCTTTCATTGATATTGAATGAGACACACCGAAAAGCGACCATCCATTTATTCTCGTTGTAAGAACTCTTGAGAAATTCGCAAGGTTAAAAAATTTGATTTAATTAACGTGAAGCTTGAAAGCAGTTTTAGATACTTGGAAGGGAGTAAACGAACGAAACTGAATCGTTTCTCTGGGACACAAAGACAAACAACAGATCAATACCAAGCGAAGGCAAGTGACTTTTAGAAATTCAAAAGAGTGTTAACAATGTTGACTCCAGAATGCCAAAGAAATTTACGTAGTGGGGGAAGAACCACCCTCTTTTTGCCTTTTATTTATTTTTCTTTTATAAATTACTACAAATTCAACAAATCGCTGCATTTTTTATCAGTTAGTCAATCTGCGTTGTCCAATTTCCAAAGGAAAAGAGACTATAACTAAAGCTTAATTTAAATGGCGCCTAAGTCATATCTTATATAAATAAGAGCAGATGGGTAAAAATTAATGTCATGTTTGTCTCTGGCGGATGAAATACACACAAAATCATTTAAGAAATGTCTGGTATTAAATTGTATGTTGACTTGTGTATTCAATACCCATTGGATATGCGAGTGTGTGTTATGATGGACATTCATAGGTCAATTTTTAAAGATTACATAAAAGTAGACGAATTAAAATGAAAACACCAATATGCTCTAAAAACTAGAATCTAATGTCCTTTCCCTTCACTCCCTGAAGATTCGAGGCCATGAACAACCCAGACCTGTACGCCAAGGCGAATCCGTTCCAGGTTCGAGATGCCAGTCAAATCCTTGGGGTCTACAAGAAGCGGATGTCACCCGAAGACACGGACATCGTACTGGACATTGGATGCGGTACAGGAGACGTCACCACGAGAATTCTAGGACCATCCTTAGGCCGCTTCGAACTGTTACTCGGGGTTTGTGTTCTTTATTGGTTATCTTAAAATCGATGCAATTTCCTAAATTGTAGATGCCATTCAACGACTTTCAAAACTCACACTTTTGTTATCCAAACTGGACAGAAAATGCAACAATTCATCGTAGCATATCAAGTGACAAAATACTTTTTAAAACGCCTTTATTTCATGTGACTTCTTTTGTCTTTGTGAAGACAGAACTTCGTGATCAGACTATTACTATGTTTCTGATGAATTGCGATATCGGAATTGGACCCATTTCTGTATTCTCGAAAAAATATACCATTTTAAAACATTCAGAGCTTAATTGTCATTTAATCCAAGGTGTGACTAGCCAATTTAAATTAAAGTTCTAATTACACGCCATATTTTATGTTATATATGTATTTATTATTATTATCATAAAAACCGAAAATACATCCGAGATATTTAGGCATATCAAAGTGATTTTTGTTTTTAAAATGAGAATAGAATTTATAAACTTAATTACAGATTTAAATATCAATTATCAGTTATTTAAATATGAACGATACTTTCACAGAAAGAGGGGCAATTTTATTAAGCGGTCATCTGGTAATGCTTGTAATAATGAATATATAATATTAAATCGAAAAATAAAAATTAGAAAATTATTAAAATTAGAACATTATTCTTTTTAAGTATTAATAAAAGTATACTTTAAAAAAATGTATATCATTTTGCAACATTAATCTTGTCAATACTATTAAATAATTTAATTTAATAGAGCCTGTTTCTCATTTCTTAAATTTGACCATAAACTTTAAACATTTTTTATTTAAAAAATTAATATACTTGCTTAGTAAAAGTTTGAAATTATTATTTTATTTTTTGAAGATTCAAAACATTTAAATAAAGGGAATGCGACATTTAAATCTTTTTTTCAAGCTAAACTGTTAAAAACAAGCACGCACGCACACACACACGAATTTCAATGTTTATTCAATTAACAGAATTTCAAATACTTTTGAATTCCGAGTTATTAATTTAATAGCCAAGAAAGTCAAATTACGAGAAAAAAACATTCGAATATATATATATATATAACCACCCGTTTGGTTAATACGAAATCAGTGAAGCCCAAAACTCTCTAATAAAGGTATTATACCATCCACACTGAAATTCCACCCCCCCTGGCTAAGACCGAGAATAATTTCCATAATACTGGCGAACAATAGCAACGAAAAATTAATTTTTGGCGTTAATTTGGCCTTTTTATAGCATGTATCGAGTGATCCTTAGCGATTTTTTGGGCGTGCACCATCAACATGCTATAAAGTTAATAGAAGATAAAAATTCGATTTTATATTTCAGACACGTTTATTCCAGACGATTCAAACCAGAATTTCCCACAAAGCTACAGTTGTACTCGTTCATACGAATGTGATGCATTTAAGCCATTGCGTGTCTAAAACATGGCATTTATATGCTTGTGATGGACAGAAAGCCAATCTCTTGGAGGATTTGGTAGATACCGACAATTAAGATGTTAAATTTGGGTAACATATTTTACCCATCTAGCTCTCTTCTAGTTATTGTATTAACGTAACGAGACAAGCACATTTCCTCTACACGGATTTTGCTCAAAATTTGGCAGAAACCAACGAATATGGTGTAAAAAAAGAACCGAATCTCCTCTTTCTTGTTCAATGCGTTCCTAAGTTATCTTTATCCCAGACAGACACACGCAATGACCAAAATGTGTTACTCAAACTCTGGGCAATCTATAACGTAGATTCATTAAAATCTCGAATTCAATTTTCTTTTGACAACTACAATATTTTCTTTGTACTTCGTAAAAGGGATATCTTACATTATGGCTTGAATTTCAGTTGTTTGCCATTAGAGTCGCTGCAGTGGAATGGTACAGGTAAAAGTCTCCAAAGATTGGGTCGGACAAAATAAAAGTTTAAAACAAATAATTTATTTAAGAAGAAATAAAACATTAACTATTTACAGGTGTGACTATATAGACAATCATTATAGGATCAGAGAACCACCACACACTCAGTTTCAGAATAAGTCTCACATTACAAACTTAATGATACGTATTTATATCATCTCTTGGTTCTAATATTTGCATAGTAACTCCGGTTATCGTCTTAAATGCCAAATACGATACCGATTAAATAGCTATATGTTTAATGTCAAGTGAAGTGATTTACCGAAACTAATTATTCACAATAGCTGGTTCAAAAATACTTTGAATCATTTAAGAAAAAAAGTACGAAAGACAAAAGAATTTGGAATTTACAACCTTAATGCCGACATTTTCTAACACTTCATATGAGAAAAAGTAAGCATGAATTCAAATTGAGCAATTCGAAACATAAATCAAGATAATAGGAAACCGGAAATTAACACAAATGAAAGCACTGAAGAGTCATTCGCAAGAAGATACAGTGAGAATGAACGAAACAGAAGAGTAAAGCCTTTTTATGTATGGAGAGAAGTGTCGTTGAATCGACACATTTATCCCTCCAGTTTCAACCATTCAGAACGTTCTATTATTGAACCATCTTTTACAAATTTATATTGCCTACTGCAAACCCTTAAAAGCATTTCGTAAAGCCCTTCGTGTTCATCTGGAGGCAGCTTTTCGTCGAACTTCCAACGAAATGCACGCTGCAATAGACTGAATCTCTGTATACCGGCGCATACTATTCTATTGTCATTCAGTAGAAATGTTTTAAATTTTCCTTTTGAATAACATTGTATTTCATAAATTCGGGTGATATTACTTTCAAACGCATACCATATTTTCGAATAAAGAATTAGTTACAAATATTCTAATATTTATTCATTAAACATCTAATAAGAAGTTCATAAATTTTATTTGTACTCTTCTTTACTTATAATAAAGCACAATGTATGTGTGTGTGTGTTGGCGCTCTACAGGGCAGACCGTTCAACCTACAGCTACCGAATTCGGTACATGTATACCTTGAGAACCGGGAATGTGCACCTCGGAACCCTTTATAAAATTTTTAATTAATTAAAAAATAAGCGAAATGTTAACGTTTTTTCACCATAACTTCCGAAAATATTACGGCACAAAATTAATTTTTGCTTCAAGTTAAAGCACAAAAAATTAGCTTTACAATGATACTAATGTTTTGACATATAAATTAAAAATCTATTTTTAATGGATTTTTAAACATTTAATTTAATCGTATTTTTTAACAAAAAATAAGAATAAAATAAAATTTTATTTTTGTAAAATAAAAATTGAAATAAAATTTTTATCTTTACGAGGATCTCAAAAAAAAATCAGCTTTTAATAAAATGTTGCCATCACATTTTCAGAAGTTCTGATTAGAAAATAAGTTAATTACTACCAAAAATAAAACAGAAAAATATAATTTTCATCACGTGATTATATGAAATGAAATAAATAGGAAATGTGATATTTTTTAAACAATAAATGCAAGAGATTGATCGTTTGCAATATCAAAATTATTAATTCATTTAAAGAATAAAAATAAATAAAAATACAAAAAAATATATTACAAAAGTGCGACAGTTAAAACTGAAAAGGAATTTTTAGAAACGCACCAAACGATAATCTTCTGAGAGCGACATTAATTTTTTAAAAGTAAGAAATCTCAAACGAACTAGATGACGCCATATCAAAGAAAATGAACAAAAAGCAATTGATAATAAGTAGAAATAAAATATTTTTGCATAAACAATAAGACATGTTTTGAATTGTTACTTTTACTTATGTGAAGAAGATATATTGTGCAAATCAAAGGATTCGCTTTCGTGATTGCAATTAATCTCCGCATTTTAATGAATCATGCGAAATAAAAACGCACATGCTTTCAAGGAAGCATACGTAATATTAAAACTATACTGGTAAAGGCAGGTCAGCTATTTGAAAACGCATCTTCTTTAAAACAAGCATAAGTAATAATTAATAATGCAAAATTTGTATAAGCAGATAAAAAATACTTTTAACCCTCATATTTCGGAGACATCAAAACTTTCTAACCAAAACAATATCATGTTTTCACATGAGAAAAAATTCTTCATAGTGATCCCCTTTGCCGTGACTGTAATAGCATCAATGATATTGAACACATACTTCTCTCGTGCAAAAAATATACATACTATAGAGACAAATTGTGGACTTTTCTCCAGTTAGATAAACAAGATACCTCCTTCAAAAACGTGTTGTGCAAAATGACTGCTAACAAGACTAATCTACAAACTTCTCTTCAAGTGATGAAGCACTTCAACATCTACTAAGTTTTTCCACCTCATCCAGTTGTGACCTTACTTTGTGGCTCGTCCCTTTTTCACCACTCTGTGTTGCAGAAATGTTCCATCTTCTATTGCATCTTCTCTTCATTGGAACTCCTGAATATGTACTAAAGTGCACCAGTGCTTTTAACTGTTAACTGAGTGAAACTCCAATTTGTTTTTTTGTGCGTGTTTTTTTTTGTTGTTGTTTATTGACAAGATTTTTTTTAAATTTTTAACTTCTGGAAACCGGGGATAAAAGCCATTGTAGCTATAAATCCCAATACCTTATATCTTTCAAGTTCAATGAGAAAAAATAAATTAACTATCATTCCAAATTAAATTTATAAAAAATGTCATTTTCAGAATAAAATAAAACAAATATGAAACATATTTTTGGGAAATAAATACATTGAAGCATTTTCTATGATATTTTACTATACATATATTACTAATTCAATTAAACAGTTTTATTCAAGGCAAATATGGCTAAACATCTACAAGGCATCTTCTGTAATCGAAGACAAACATCTAATTTGTTAATTTTTTGTGATAGACATGCATCCCTTAACAAATGGTCTAAGTGCAATATATAATTAGTAGATTGAGGGGAAAAATTCTGATGAATTACGACTTTTAAATTTTTACCTATACCATCTGCTATGTATTCATATTTAACAAAATATTCTAGAGACAATAAGTCCTCAAATTAAAAAAGTGGCACTCCAATAAACAAAATCAATCATCAAAGCTGATCGATAGATGAAAATTTCAATATAACTATTTGGTAAAAACTATCGATTTTTGATTGCTTTATAAAGATCTCAAAGAAGCCAATCAGGGTTTCTCTAGAATAATTGCCCTAGATTGTGAAAACGATGATTGCTCTAAACTTGCAATATTCAGAACTGAATAAGTCAGCCAGATTTGATTGCAGAAGTAGAAATGTTTATTTATTTATTTAGAAGTTGAAATATTAAGAATATTTTACAGAATAGGAATCTATAAGACAAAAGAAATTTAAACCATAATTTTTTGAAATATATTTATAAAGCCCCCCCCCCCAAATGTTATTATTGAGAACATTTATAAACATCTAAAAATAAAATTAAGAACTGAATATTTCATGTTCACATGTGAAATGTTTGCTGCATAATTCTTTGTGATATTATAAATTATAAAAAAAATTGTTACGTTTCAATTTCTTTAGTGAACATAAAACTTCAATGTCGGACGACTCTGCTTTCAGTTCTTAGTTTTATTTAAAGACATACTTGGATTGAGCAAAAAGGTCTTTATATTAATTGAAATTTCCTCATTTCCGTTTTAATTTAAGACTGAATTTTACAAATCTGATAGAAAATCAGAGAGAGATGCAGAGATCTAAGATCAGGACTGCTTAAGGCCTACATAATAGTATAAGTGAATTATCTGACTATCGAAATTTGAAGCTTAAAAATAATTTGCTGAAAAACTTATTATGAGACCAAATATATAAAAAAAATTGATTCAATCCATTAGTCAGCATTAATACTGGCGAACCGACTGGTCGCCAAAGGCGGCTAGTAATAAATATATAATAGAGAAATCATACGAGGCATATTCGGAAAGTAAGTACCGTTTCATTATACTGCCGCTGCAACACTGCGATCGGCGTTCTGCGCATGTGCACTAGTCTTCCTTGTTCACTGACTCTCAACTGACGCCATTTTGGACGCTGTAGGTTGTGTTTCCAGTTCGTTGTGCTTGTTTAAAATGTTTAAGACAATTACTGATCCCGCCGACTGTAAGATTCGTTCTGTTATCCGTTTTTTTAAACGCAAAAAATGTGAAACCGGCTGAAATTTACCGTGAAATTAAAGAAGTGTATGGTGAAAACGCGATGAGTGATGGAATGGTGCGGAAGTGGGTTAGAATGTTTAATGAAGGTCGAAAAAATGTTCACGATGAGGCTCGGAGTGGTCGGCGTTCTCTTGTCAATGACGATCTGATACGGAAAGTTGATGAAAAAATCAAAGAGAACAGACGATTCACAATAACGATACTTTCAGACGAATTTCCACAAATTTCACGTACTGTGTTGTACGGAATTGTTGTTGACAAATTAGTCGTGTTTATCATCGTTGGCGGCAAGTTTCTACGAGGAAGGCATAGGAAAACTCGTCACTCGCTACGACAAGTGTTTGAACATTGGTGGAAACTACGTAGAAAAATAGTTTAAGGTTTGGTCTTTCATGTAATAATAAAATTTGTTTGAAAAAAAAATGTTTTGTTCTATTTATTAAAAAACGGTACTTACTTTCCGAATATGCCTCGTACAAATTATGTCTTCTAAGGAAAATTTAGTTTCATTTGAGACACAAATCTCTTTGTAACCAATCCAAGTTTTTCTTCCATTCACATTTAGCTGAAGATTTCCTAAACAATGTAATAAATGGAGCAAAACCAAATTACATTTATGAATTCGATATCACACACAGTAAGCATGAAATGACAGTTCTGCTGCAAACCACATCAGTATTCACAAAATCCAAAGCAAATATTTAAGTCTACTTTAAATCAGTTATGCCACAAATGCGCACCATTCTAAACTATTTCATTAATTTTTTTTAAAAACAAATTGCATAAGTTAAATTGCCAGTAAGTTAATTTGAAGCTCATCTGTCATGACATTGATGGCACCATACAGAATTTATATTTTTCAGTATTTATGGACAATTTGAAAAATTGGAACATAATGTCAAATTTCCCTTTTCCATTTTTTTAACTTTATAATCGCAATTTTTACAATAGGAAAACTATCAAAAGCTTGGTGTTTTTGTTATTTCAGTTCTCAAAGGCTTTCCATAAATTGTACGCCTTTTGCAGGTGGACAAATCCAGGGACATGGTGGAGTATGCACAGAATCATTACGAGAACGAAGGTATTTTCTTTGAAGTTTTGGATATCGCTGGAGATGTAACTGATTTCAGAGATGAATGGGGCACTTTCTCTAAAATATTCTCTTTCTATTGCCTCCACTGGGTGAAGAACATCAAGAAGGCCCTGGAAAATATTCAAAGCCTGATGAAGAATGGTGGGGAGACACTCCTGGTCTTTGTGGCTCAATGCCCCGTCTTCGTGATGTATGAGAGAATGGCCGAAAATGAAAGATGGAAAAACTACATGGAGGTATGTTGAAAAATCCGCAAAAGAAATGCAGTTATAATTTTAATAAGTAAATCTTAGACCAAGGCGGTAATGTATTTGCAGTCTCCATTCACATCCTAAAACAAACTGCCCAGCGAGAACATGCCCTTTCCCTTCCACAATAAATTCCAAAAATAAACTGGTATATAGTAGATGGCATGTAACAAAAAAGCACTGAATCTATTCACATGCTGCCATAATCAAACCAATATAATTTTATATTATATCATACTGCTTTACGTTTTCCTTCCCAACAGGTGCACAATGGATTCTAAAATTAAATTGAAACAGTATATTTAACTTGCATCAAGTGGGGATACACTCACACAAATTCAGAGGGAAGTATTAATAATATAAATATCCAATGAATAAAAAAGTGAATTCTCTTTAAACCATGACAGATTTTGAAATGTGAAGAGAAAATTTTCCTTTGTCAAAAAGGCCATAGCCTAGTGACCCTGGACCTAGTTGAAAATCCACCACTAGAGGGGGAGGGGAAACTGCATATTTTCCAAAGGTAAAGAAAACAGACGATTTTTTGCATTGTTCGTTTTTTTTTTCTTTGAAGATTTTTGTAAATGGAACCAATTCATGAGAGAGTTACAAGGCAAAGAAGACACAAACACTAGGTCTAATACCTAGCTTAATTTATCCTAATGTCTTTCTCTGAAACAAATTGTGATTATTTTTTCAGAAGGGATTTAGTAATTTTGAGTCAAGTCCAACTAAGAACATCACTGAGTAGTCTTATGTCAAGTCCAAATAAGGACATCCCTGAACTAATTACTCTACTTTCCAAACACCATCAAGAGAGACCCACAATAGTAAATGAAATGGGGAAAAGAATCCAAAAAAATTGAGAAATGTAACATGAGCATTCTGTTTCCAAAGGTAATATCTTACCATTTAACTACCATGCTCTTATCCAACATCTAACCACATAGAACTGCTCTCAATCTAATCCCATTTGTTCCCTTTTCCCAAATTAAATTGGCCGGGTGCACTCAGTAGATATTACAAGACCATGAATTGACAATATATTTCTTCTCTCATTAAATGAAAAATATTTAAGCCAAATCAGTTTTCCACATGGAAAATAAGTAATATCAGAGAATAATTCACAATTTTTGAATTCAATAACAAGTTTAAATTAATTTTTTTTGGAAATTCATTCTTTAAATAAGTCTAAATACTGTACTACTATGAAACCTCTTGACTGAAATATATGCTATTGATTTGGCAGGATGTAAACGACTTCGTCCCAATGACTCAGCACTTGGCCCAGCCATCTTTCGTCTTCTCGCAAATGATGGAGGAAGTAGGCATCTCTCCAATTAACTGCTCCACAATGAACCGTACCTTTGCCTTCACTTCTACAAAGATGCTTAGAGGTATGCAACATGATCATTTATGCATTTAACAAGAAATGTTTTTTTTTATTTAGATTAATTTGAAATTTCAAACAGCAGATTCCTAACTATCCATCCAAATACTGAAGAAGGGTAGACCAGATATCAAAAACCAAATACAAAAATAAAATAGTTCTATAAATGTTCACTCCTAATATCATTACACTCAATCATTAAAAGATATCTTGTGAAGACTAAAAAATTTTTAGTTCCTATTTTCAAACTTGTTGACACAGTGAATATATTTGTTACATACTTTAGACTATATAAATATAAAAATGGTGTACAAATTAAAAAAAAAAATGAATAATATTTGACAATGTTTTAAAATAAGTAAAACTAAAACAGTCTTAATTCTTAAAAAAATTAACCAAGCCTTTCTACTAGTATTTGTCTAATAGAAGTATTAATGAGAGAATGCATTCAACACTTTAAGTAAAAAAGATGAAAAAACAGACACACATTTATATATATATATATATATATATATATATATATATATAATGACAAAAATGGTCTTCAGGAAGATCTACAGACTTTAAATTATAATTCCATTTCACTTTTTCACTTTAAATTTTAAGCGTTAATATATTTTTAATTAATTTAATATGAAACTTTATAATTCAGATTTATAACTCAACAGCATTGCTTTCTATACAATGAATAGGTAGATACTGACTGGATGCTAACAAAATAAGGCACCAGATAGTGTTTATGAAAAAATATCACCATTTTAAAATTTCCCAGAAAAACAAGACTTTCTGAGTGTTTCCTGAATCTTAAACATGTTTGGAAGAAAAGTCTATATTAAGAATTTTATTAATTTATATTTAATGAAATGATATACAGGCAGAAAAGAAGCAAAAAGAAATATTTAAATAAAATAAAAAAGTACTTCAAATTAAGAAATTTTAAATATATTAGCTTATTATCAAACAAAATGAAAAAAAAAGTCCAAAATTAATAAAGAATAAGCAAATAATAATAATAATAAACATAAAAAATGTGATTGCATATAAATATTCCAAAACTGTAATAATAACCAACTATAATAACAATAGTAAACACAATTAATAGAAAGCACTCCTTAACTGTATCCTTAAAACAAATATATGAAGACGATTATAATGATCACAATTCATATTTTGTTGCATTCTATGTTTCTCACTAATAAAAATATACAATTTTACAACAATTACTACTACTAATAATAATAATATTTTTCCTAATTATTTGAAACAACAATTTTTTGAAAAAAACTTATCTAAAAAAATTGAGGAAAATAATAATAATAATTTAAATAAACACAAGTATGCTGCTTTATTACTTAAACACTTTTTAGGTCATAAGTGGGAAAAAAGTACCAATTTCTTTTTATAAGTCAACAAAAATTCATCTCAATTTAATAATTAAAGCCCGTGAATATATATTCAGTTATGTGATACATATCACTGGGTAACATATATTTGGATGCTTGGGAATTTTAAGTCATAACATTTGTATATTATTGATGAAAATAAATATGATATACAACATTAGTTTCTGTATATCAGTTCTTGTTACTAAGTTATGATTAGTAGTGAAATTAATACTAACTCATTAGTGAGTTTTTATATTAATCCTAGCTTTATACACAGCGAGTTCAGATAAAATTCTAATCCAATTAAAGACCAAAAAAAAAAAAAAATCCCCTTCAACATTCTTTTTCTTTTTTATAACCAATCTTTTTTCATGAAACTGTATTATTTAGCTCTGCAATTCTATAAGAAAAAGAAGCAAAGATATCTCATACAGTCTTTAGCATAGCTAGCCAAGCAAAAATTTAATAATTTTTAATCAACAAAAATTGTTCACTGATATTCATAAAATGCTTTTTGCACAATTATCTGTTATAGCATTATATTATTTCACTAATCACAGAATTTCATGTGTAGGAGCAGCTTAGAATATTCTTTCCATTTTTATTTTGTTTCCTTTTTTTAAAAAATTATTCTTTAAAGAATAATACTCATTCTTTAAAATTTTAAATTAATAAAATAGCACTAATAAAGAAAAGTTATTTGCATACTTGATCTGTAAAAAAAAAATCCCCCCTCCACTCATTCTTTCTTTTAAATCTCAAGAACAAAAGCTCGAGTTTGTTATTTTAATATCATTTATGTAAGATAGCATTTTCTATTTCTCACTTAACAAACAGGAAGAACAGTTTCAGACATAAATACGTTAAATTTTTAAGATGCAGGCACAATTTTTGCTGATAAAGGGTTAATTAATTTAATTACATTTACTTGTTCACAAATTTAATCATAAGATTCACAGAAATACTGCAGATGTGTTTTGTTATCTGTTATTATTAATGTAGTTGTGTTTTGCTTTATGGTTTAAGTACTGAGAAAAAAAATGTTTTTCATTAACTTTTTTCAAAACAGATATGCTATTTCACTTATATTTGCTCATCCTTTAATTTTTTAAAGATTGCATGGTTGCTGTGAACCCATTTATCAACAGAATACCACTTCAGCAAAGAAATGAATATATTGAGGACTGCATCAAGACTCTTTCAGCAATCAAAACAGAATCAGGAAATGTCAATGAAAATGAAGCCTGCTGCTTTGCATATAAACTCTTGGTTGCACATGGTGCAAAAAACTAACAGACCAAGATTAATTTGTTCTTACATATATTCAGGAATTTAATACGAAAATTGAGTGTATGTTATTGCACTGTGTCCAAACATGATAGAGAATATCTAAAAGTATAACAAGAATCAAAATATTTACAATATTATTGTGAGAATAACGTTCTAAATATTTTGACAATTATTAAGAATACATAACTTTTATTGGGGGAAAAATTGATAGTAATTTACAATTTAAAAATGATTCCGAGTTTCAATATAATCATAAAAAAATTTCTCTCTCTCTCTCACACACACACGCACACATTTTGCTTTAATGGGACCAATATTTAATTTTTAGTCAAAATCATCATAGAATATTTACTTGGAATGAAGACTTTTATCTTCAGATTTATATCTTCAAGAGTACTAATAGTCTTTGCTATTTGGTCAATAAGCACACTATTGTAATAATGAAACCTAAATATAGTAGTTAATTATGAGTTGTGTTATTAAATAACCTTACTGGATGAAGTATGGTGGAATGCACAAGATTTTGGCAAATGTGACTATATCAACATTTTTTGATCAAATATTACAATTTTATAATCTGAACATGTTTTAATTTGGTAATCAAAGATAATGACAACAAAAAACTGGATGAAGAATGGTGAAATGTACAAGATTTTGGTAAATATGAATATAGCAACATTTTTTGATCAAATGCTGCAATTTTTTAATCTGAACATGACTTAATTGGGTAGTCAAAGATAATGAATACAAAAAACAAGTTTTAATTAATTCCTATTCAGAAAAAGTATCCAGATATCAACATGCATGTATCGATTTGAATTAATAAAAATAATCTTCATTAGAAATATGCAATCATTTTCACACCAAGGTAAATTTTGCCAGATATTTCAAACTTATTAGATCAATTTTTATTACCAACTCTATTGTAAATTTTTCTAAATGTAAAAAGTGGCATATAACAGAAAACAGCAATGAGCTCATTTACATAACTAGTTAATTAGATATTTAAACAACAAACATAAATTATCTAGAATTTTGGAACACTATTTCAAACTTTTGTATCAATACATTTTATGATATTTTTAAAGCTTATACTTCAAATACAATTCATTTTTTAATAAAAAAAAATGTAAATTATTCTCAAATATTTGATAAGCACACAAGTTTTTCCCAATAAAAATTTAAATTCTCTGGCATTTTGGAACACAGTGCATGCAAAGTATAAATAAAGGTAATTTTATTTAGATTAATAAGTTTTTGGAATTTGATAGTAGTTATATAAACAAATACTAACAAAAATTGTTTGGAATTTAACAGCAGTTACATAAACTAATATGTTAACGATAATACTATGTTCTAATAATAAATGTAACCAGGAATTAAATGATATTATAATGACTAACAATTGAATTGTAGCAACAAATAAAAAAAAACTCTAACATTAATACTTTAAGTTTCCTTTTTTATAGCAAAAAGAATATCTTATTAATTAAACAGAAAATGTTGTCCATTCTCAACATGAAATTACTTTAAAATTAACAAATCTCATTTCAGCTTTAAACCATTCGAATTAAAAGAAAAACTGAATTTATGTTTTTTAAAATTATTTATTCAAAAGCAGTGGTTAGCACAAACCTTTCTAACAAAATCGCTAATAAAGATACAATCCTATTGCATAAAATTTTAGATCTTAAACAAAATTGTAACTTTAACAAAAGATAAGATTTTGATTTTCAGAATTTCACATGGATGGGTTTTGCACATCACAGTATAGTGAAGATAATTGAGTACATAATTGTACTGCTTCTTTTCTAAATGAAAGTAGCTACAATCTGGCACATAATGATAATTTTATTAACAAGATCACAAACCAAATTTTTTTAACAAATGTGTTTGAATTATTTTGCTTGCAGGAATCAGAATATACAAACCGAAAGACATCAAGTCTTAAAATAGTTTTTGTTTAAAATTTAAAACAAATTTACATTTTTGATGTTTATACTGCTTTTCAAATATTATATTATTTGTGTTTTTGAGTTATTGCATTTAAATACAGGCTAAAGTAAAGACCAGCTGATGGTCAGCCCCCTATTTATATTTTGTTCGAAATTGAATACAGGCCTACACCTTAGATGATAAATCTATGTACTAAATTTTATACATCTAAATCGTTTCTATGGTAACTATCATGTTCACTTGTTTTCAGAAAGACTAACAGATTTCATAAGAATGGATTTTGTTTCAAAATTAGACAGAAATTATTAATTTAGTATAAATATCAGATGTCACATTTCATCTATTCAGCTGTTTTTTTTTTTTAATTATCCTGTTTATAAAGAAATAGACTAACACAATTTCAAAAAATTTTTACTCAGAGAAGGTTTAAAATGTGGAAATTTGTCAAAATCTTAAAGCAAATTCTTTAATAAAAACAATACTATATAAGAAATATACATGTAATTAGAAGTTTCTAAAGATTTCTAAAAGCATTACACAGTAAAGTGTATGCTTATTATGTTAATATATATCTTATCTGGTAATCAGAATTAATTTTTATTAGAATTTTCAAATTTGTAAGTTTAAATATGCTACAGAAGTAATCTTAGAGATATGAAAAAAGTGTTGCCACTCAAATTCAAAAAAAAATACTCCCTGTATTTACCCTCCATGAATATATAGTATAAGGAGAAATAAGAGAGCATTACACTTGTATTAATTATATTTGAAAAGCAATACTCTATAGTTTTAATATGCAATGAGTGAAAAAAGCAAGCAAAATGTTAAAATTATTTATATAATGGTATATTAAAAGAAAGTTTATATTTACATACATAATTTTTTTTTATTTATTGTTCTCAATTTTGCAAAAAAAGGGATATTGATCATCATTCACACTCTAATAGGAAATCTCAAAAAACTCAAATAAGTAAAAAACAAAATAGTATATTTTTTTTCAATCACGATACAAACCTATTACTTAACAATAACAGCAGCAGCAGAAGAAGAAGAAGCAGAATAAAGCAAGCTTAATTTTTAAAAATTTATTTATTACTGCGAATTCATATATTTAAACACGGAATTTTTGTAATATTTTTTTTTCACCAGTTTCATTTTTTCTTTTGAAACAATTTAATTTTGTAGTTGTTGAAGCTCTTTTCTTTTTCTTGAAAATTTTTCTGCTTTTTCCAAAACTTTATAATATTTTGTACATGCTAATTTAACATACTGAAGTAAGTTTTTAAAAATCCCAGCATTAAAAACACTTTCATAAAAGTTAATGGCATTATACATGGTTTTTATGTTAAAGTTTTTGGCCACTTTTCATAGCCACACTTCCATGTGACAACACAAGAATTGTTCTCACAACATCACAATCTTGTATCTACTTCCATCAAAGTTTTTGCTCATTGAATTGTTAGAGCTGAAGATTTTTAGGATCATCAAGCTATCAAAAATAAACTGCTTCATCAAAAAATATTACAGATTTATTATGGTCAAAAATTTCTTTAAATATGGTTGGAAAAAAATTGAGTCAATCCATAATAAATAGCATTGAACATCTTTATACCATTTAATATCTAAAGATGGTTGAAAAAATAGAGTTATTTCATAACAAATAGCATACAACATTTTTATACAATCTAATGTAGATTATTTGACTATTTTACTATCAATAAACTTACTAGTAAATATTAGAACCAAGCACATTAAATGATAAAAGTGATGCAAAAAGTTATAATATCCATAAAATTTCAGCTGTAAATTGTGGTTTCTGAATTTAAAATACCAAAATTGACTTATTTTCAAATCCGAAACTTTTGGAGTTAACAAGTTATCTTTTCCTATATTCCTTTTAGTCCAATAATAATGGTGATTTTTTTAGAAACAGTAACATAAGTTTGCATGTTTTCCAATAATGGTATAATTGATTAAATGCTTGTTTTCCAATATTAGTTAAATTTATTATTTTTTTACAAAGTGGGCAATATGCAGTAAACAGATTTTGCAGAATTTCTCCAACCCATTCAGCAAAGTCCAGATTTATATTTTTATCCCCCAATAAGTATTAAATAAGGATTTTGAGTAGTTTATTGCTTTTTTAAATAGTATTCTTGATTCACTCAAAATAAGTTCACAATTTATCAAATAATAAGCAAACCATTCAATAAACCATTGCAATACTTCCACAGATTGAATGTTGCTATTCTTGCCAGATAAATTTATTTTATTCTCACATGGAGTTAAAATGCTACCAGATATACTTATTAGAAGGTATCCAAGATTCTCAAGGAGAGAGAATAACTGTCTCTCAAATCGTAATTAAACTGATTAAAAAAATGAGAAAGAGTTTTTATGATTACATAGACACAAATAGTGTTGTGCCATTTTCGGAGCTATTGGTGAGGTCTGTTATTTTAATTTTCAAATATTGCTATTTTTTGGATTAAAAAATAAAAAAAAACCTAAGAAAATAAAATTCCCTGTCCTTTTTTATTTTTAAGAATTTTTCCAAATTTCTCCTATTTATTAAAGGATTTTTTTAATTTCCTGTATTTCCCCATTCTCCCAGTATCATTGACAACCCTGAAAAATTATAATAGAAAAATTCAATGGATTCTTTTAACTATGATAAAATAAGTAATATCAGAATTGATTTTTTTAAATGAAAAGGCTTAAATTACCTGTTTTTGTTTGCAGTTAATGCTTTGTTTTCATTTATCTTTCTACCACCACCTTCTACAAAAAAACAAAACAAAAAAATCCATAAAATGTCAATAGCAATTATATTTGAGAAGCATGAATTCTAATCAAATTATAACTGGGTTTTCAATACTTTCATTAATAGCCGATCAGCTTTTAATGTGTTGTAGTGGAACACTTACTAAGAGTACTGAACTATATTATACTAGACTAAGAATACAAAATAATATACATTACAATTTTTAAAATAAAAAAAGCTTATAAACAAGTATTAATGATATAATAAGGATTTAAAGATATATAAGTTAGCAGTTTAAGAAATGTTTCCATCTCTCAAACAGAATAACTATGAAATCAATAGTAATAATCATATGTTAATGAAAAAAAAAATTTGCAAGTTATTTAAAATTGAGTATATCTATTACTGTAATTCAATCATGCAGAGAGGATCTGATGAAAATAGTTGATAGAAAGACAAAGAAGTAGGGGCATTTACACAAATATATATAAAATTAAAATTGACCAACTAACATAATTTATTTCCAATTAAGAAATATAATAAATATTTTACTAATCACACACACACAAAAATCAAATAAATATACTTTTCAAACAGTTCAACAATGTTATTACGATTGATTTAATTTTTAGTTTGTGTTTCCCATTACTTCAATAAAAGCTTCACTGCTGATTATGTTATTAATTTATTTGGTAATAGAGTCTGATATTAGTTAATATACAAGAAGCTCTATATTGCCCTGTTTATTGTGCGAAATTTTCTATAATCACACTTAAACTTTGAACTTTAATTTTGAAATAGACACGATTAAACTGCGACTACCAACAAAAACATTTTTGCTGAAGCTTTTTAAAAATGAGCAAATTGTAAAATGTTTTCATCATTGCTTATTTTTAAAGCTAAATTAAATTGTAAATTTAAGAAAATACCAAAAAATTTTTTAAAACACACACACTTGAAATATACATCTATTTGTCAAGAGAAATTAAAATGTATATTCATATTTTCATCATTAGCAATGCAAGTAAAATATAATTGTGAACATGAAATATCAATAGCAGCAATGAACATTGTAAAGGCCCTATTACACAGAAAAGTATCATCAGTACTTTCGTCGGCGAACGAGGACAAAAGTGACGTCACTTAAGGATTTGCTATCTGGTAAACCTAAAAACTTAGGTTTACGTTATGGTGTATTTATCGTTCTTTATTCATTTCTCCTACTTAATGAATATCAGCAGTTTTCTCATTTCACACTTTGTGAGACTCTAGTCAAAACGTTGCTTGAATTTATAATTAATAATTTTAATTATTAATAAATAATTTTTGATAATAATAATAATAATAATAATAACCGGAATAATTTTTTTAAGTGGTCCCATTAGCTTTCAATGAATGCAAAAGCCCATGGTAGCAATAATAGTTGTAATTTTTTTAAAAATTCAAACTATCTTGGAATTTGTAAATATGTAAATTACGAAGTCAATGAATGTAATTCCATTGCTTTAATAAATTGCAATTCTATTTACACATTATTGAATTTATTGGAATTGAATCACTTCTGCTTCAAATTTAATTTTTTTGAGTGCTTAATACAATGAATATAATAAGGATTGTAAAATGAGACAAGTTGTACATTTATCGAATTTAAAAATACTTTTCTAGCCATTTTTTCCTTTGAATGTCTTTTTCATTTCTAATAGTATCAATCTTATCGTCATTTACTGTCAACATTTATTGTACCATTCACCTAATTGTAATATTTTTATCAAAATTAATAACAATGAAATCTGTAAAATAAAAAAAACTTTTTAATTATTCTGATTAACAGATTTGTAATTATTTTTGTAGTAATAATGGCAAGTTAGTAGTTTTTGTAGTACTAATGACAATTCTTACTAATTTATCAAAATTAGTAACAATAAATTCTGTAAAATAATGAAACTTTTTTATTTTTCTTAGTAAGAGTTTTGTAATTATTTTTGTAGTAATAATGACAAGCAAAAAAAAAAGCTTTTGTGTTTTTATTTTATAAATTCCTATAAATTTATCTTATCAATATTAAATTTAAAACAAAAATATATTGAAAAGAAAAATGATTTGTGGGTGTGCATACAATAAAGCTTAAAAGGTGCATATCATCATAAATAGTGCTGAAATTTTAAAATCATTTTTCAGTACCTTAAAAGTGCTTATTTTCTAGAAAAGTGCAAATAAATTAAAAAATGATAAATAAAACAGAAGAGGAGTGCCAATACATTTGAAATAAAATTAAATAACTTTTGAAATCGAATGATTTTTGTCTATATGAAAGCTGGTATTTGTTGGATCCATCTCGACAAATTTTAGATTTTGTGTATATAAAAATAAAAACTACTGTGTCTAGATGTGCAGTACAAACAATTAAAGTTAGGAATTTTAACTATGGCAAGAAATTGATACTGGGACATAAAAAATTCACTAAGAATATATTTTTTTGAATTTTAATTAAAAATAAAAACAGGATGTAAAAACATTAACACCATATCATTGAATAAGAAGTATTTTTTACTCTTTTAAATTTGATTGAAAGTTTTTTCCCTCTTTTTTATTTTTAAAAAATAATTTTTGAGAATGTATATTGAACTTAATTTGTATTTATCATTCCTTTAAATAAATTTTATTTTCCCACACCAGTTCAAAATTATAAAACAATTAATTGAATTGGATTCTTCATTTGATATATATTAGTAAATTCTAAGGCATTACACTATTTAGTCTCACTCATTTCTAAAATTACTCTTTAAAAAATGTGTTAAATGTATTGTTTTCATTTTACTACAGAGTTTTAAAAAATATATATATTTGCAGATTTATTACCAGTATTTGTGAAAAATAGGAATCATTAAATAATTTTCATTCAATAATAATAATCAAAATTAATTTCCCAAAATATGTTATTGCATTTTCCTTAGTTTTTTTCAAAGTTAAAGTATTAAAACTTCATTTATCATTACATAGACATTAAAAAACAGGTTTTTCGTAAAATTTCAAATTGTCAAACATTTAAAAAAAAAAAACACCTCCACATTATATCAGGAATGAGAAGCAATAAAAAACTTGTTTTTCAGTCTGACCATTTCCAAATGTGTGGTTATTCTATGCATCTTTCTCAATGAAAATGTATAAGCAGAAATATCATTCTAAATTAACTGTTAATTTGTTAAATTTAAAAGAAAAAAATGTGGAAAAAGAAGTTAAATTTTATTTTCTATCATACTTAAGGTGATTTAGTTTTTTACTAATGATAAAAGTATGATTGATTTTATATTTTTGTCAAAACCAAATATGTTTTATATTTCTGCAACATTGCAAGAACATCTAAACATCTAAGTATTAAAATCACTATTATATTTTTCACTCTAAGATTGGAGTTAAAATTTTAAAATTATATAGAAGCTGTTTACAAACTATTTAAAGAATTACTATAATCAAAAGATTATACTATTATTTGAATAAATAAAGACTGAATATGGTCAAATATATTTCACAATAAGAAAACAATTCACATCAGCATTAATATATTTTTTTATTTACTTAAAAATATCCTGTTGGATCTCTGAAAATTCCATGACAAGTTCAAAGATCCTTCTAGAGAACTATTTCCAATACGGTAGTATCAGTTTTTTTAAAGTGGGGGCAATAAGTTGCCCCACAGAATGGGGAAAAGATACTGAAGTTTCACTTTGCTTTTTTTATTCTCTCGAAACTATTTTTTGTATTTAGTAATATGTAAGATTAAATGTATGCATTTTTAGTATTACAGTAGCGCCAACCGATGCTATTCTTGGCACCCTACGTCACAGCCAAGGTTTCACATGAATGGTTGAATTTTGTTTGCAAACGATATTTCCGTCACCATCGTGTACATTTTTAAGTCGGTTAAAAAAAGTTGATGACGACGGAAATCTTGCTAGACCGGTTGCCTGCGGGCATAAATCGACAACTGTCGACAAAAGTGCTGACAGAATTTCGCCGCGTGATAGGGCCTTAATAGGCAAATACATTGTAGTAACATCAGTTTAAAAACATTTAAAAATAAACAATTGTGTAGGTATTAAATTAGCTCATATATATATAT
>JAOUZG010003113.1:124975-136347 GCA_026289955.1 Argiope argentata
ATAAGCAATTTGGTAGAACAAAAATCATAATTTTATTTAATTATTAGTTATTTAATATTAAAAAAAAATAGCTTTAAGATGCTAATTTTCATTTTTTGAAACATATCTTTGTTAAATTTAGTGGTTTCAGATCTATTTTAGATCAGCAGAGGTTTTCATTCTTTGTTAGACTAACTTTCCTTACCAAGGATAAAAATTATTTAATCCACATTTTTGTAATAATTAATCATTTCCAATATCAAAATATTGTTGCTCAGGAACAGCAGGAACACATGAAAGACTTTGGGATATAATTTGGATTCTAATTTGTTTAATTACATTCTAAAGACAACGGAAATTCTAAAAATCTCTGTTGGAATACAATCTTCTCTTTCTACTGTTAAATCACTCATACTATTTTATGAGGAGGCTCACCTACCATTGGGTAAGCTAACCAGTTTGCTACTGATTATTCATTTACAAAATTTTAATGAAATAAATTATTAAGGTTATAAAACTTAAGAATTAAACTTGCAAGATAAAGAACAGTCAAATCAGAATTTCAAGAATATTATTAAGGTGAAAAATAATTATTAATTATGAAATAGATCACAAATCTGGAAGACATAAATATTATTGGTTTATAAGAGTACTGTTTAATAAATTATAAGCCAAAGGTTAGTCATACTTCTGCAGTCAAAATATAAACCCAATTGTTAATAAACTTTATCATATTTATAAAATAAACAAAAATGCAGGAACAAGTTACCAGTTGTGTTTCTTGCACCAGCTTTCCAAGGATCAGGAGTTATAACTTTACCCAGCTTCTTCTCACCTATTTAAAGGAATAATACAAATTAACAAATTTATGATAAACATGAAATTCTTGCATAATTATTAATAAATGAATGCACAAAAGAGACAAAAGGACTAAGAGTATGTATATTTTCTAAATTAAGAATTTTAAAGGGAAAAAATTAGACATCACATAAATCATATACAGAATTGAAATATATAGATATAATAACAAAACCATTAATGTAAAATATCAAAAGAAAAAAAAATTTAATGGAAATGATTTCAAAAGGAATATTAACATTCCTCACAAATATACAATATATTATCCCAGGATGATAGATTCAAGAAAAGAAGAAAATCTAAGAGATAACTTCATTTAAAAGAAAACAACATGAATTTCTATTTCTTTTATAAGTCAAATAATAATTTTAAAAAAATTAATGCTTGCTGTAATCTATATTAAAATATTAATAGATGTAAATTAATTATGATCTATGAAGAAATAACCTTCTATCACACAACTGTATAAAAAATGTTAATACTACTAATTTAGTTAAAATAATTATCACACAATTCTATCACATAACTGTTTAATATTTTATCACATAACTATTAAATATTTTAATATTTTATCACATGTTTTATATTCTATCACATAACTGTTTAATATTAATATTTTTTTAATTATAAATATAAAAGTATAATATAATGCTAATTGAGAGTGCTAAGCAAATAATTTATTTGTATGATAAAACTACAAACAATATGAAGCTCAATATTAAGTTTATTTCTTGTTACTGTTATTAGAAAAACATTCAATTGATGTGGTAAAACAGATAGCTTTAAAAAAAAGTTTTTTAAGCATTATGTAGCTTTTGCTGAAGAATAACCAGGAGGCAGATATTGTTATTATGAAAGTGTTGAATGTAGTACAATAATTATTTGGAAGAAAACAACAAGTAGAATAATTATTGCAATATTATATTAAACTATTTCGAATTACTTTGTAGAGCATGCTATGCTTGCAAAAAAAAAAAAAAAATCTTTTTAAGAGAACTTATTCATTTTGCAATTTAATGAATAGAAGGAAAATAATGTTTAAGTTCCTTGTTCTAAATTTAAAAAAAAATCAGAAAATATTCTTCGTCATAAAATCGTATTTCGAAGCATACAGCAAATTTAAATGCTATATAAATTTTAGTTAACTAGAGATTTTTGGGAGAAAAAAAAAAGGAAATATATCTTACATTTATCACAAACCATATTGAAGAATTTTATTTATTCAGTCAAGAAATTCTCAAATAATAAAATTATAATACTTTAAAGCAAATAATGTTATTTATTCTTACAATTCTCTGACGTTTTTTAGTAAAACTCAAGTTGCAAAATCAAAATTTCACAATTCAAAAATAAATAAATAACACGTGTTAAGGCCATCTGAAAGTAATAAATTTTGTAATATTTTTAAGATGAACTGTTTCCAGTTATAATGTATAAGAAAATTATATATTTATTTTAAATTAGTTTTAATGATAGTTAAATTCAGAACTGCTTAGTTTCAAGTAAGATATTACGCTTTTTTAAATAGATAAATAAACATAAAATATTTAAAGAGAAAGAAGTGAAGTAAATTCTGTTATGGTTTTGTTTACTAAAATTTGAAATGCATGTGTTATGGAAAGTCGAGTATATGCAGTAGGTTATTGGGTAAAACATTAAAAAAAAAATTCCGACATAATTGTTTTGCTTATCAGTTTTTTACTTATTCTTACACGATTTTTAAGACTCATAAGAAAACTGTATTAAAATGACATTTCAAGGCAGAGCAAAACTTTCAAGTAATGTTCTTGAAATGAAGGTAAATTTTATAATAATAATTATTTTTTGTATTGTATAATTTAAATAATTTGAATTTATTTTTTTATTAAGATTAGAAGGATATTTATGTAAGATTTATCAATCATAAGTGTTATAATGGGATCGAATTTACAAAGTTTTATTATAAGTAGCATTTTCAGGTGAGACAATTTTCATAATTTCATCATCTTAGATGCAAAGTATAAAAATAATTTTTTTTGTCGTAGTTAAAAATGTAGATATATATGAAATTTTGAGTGTAATCTATTTTTTTTCTATCTAACATAAACAATGAGGATTGTACTTTTGTTTTTCCACCAAATATATACATATTTATGAAATTTAGATTAAATGTGTAATAGATAAGCTTTATCTCCTTTATGTTTCTCTATCTGTATGAATATAATAGCAACAAAAAAAAAGTGCAACAAGGATATTTGAAATTTGCTATCCTATTAGTGAGAACTAATCAACAATATAGTTTGTATGCTTTCATGATATTGTCTGTCATTCAGAATATTGAAAAATATTTATTGCTAACAAACCATGTACTCTTGACAGTTGGGAATTTTACTGGTGTCTAACTGAACTTACAATTACAATAATGAATTAGTTAATCATTTAAATCAGTTATTATAATTTATTAATTATTTTTATTGCAGTTCATGAAAAAAAGTAAAGAAAAATCTGAGTTAGAAGCTGAAGAAGAGAAAAGAAAAATTATGTTTGAAAGTGAAATTCCTGATGATTTAATTAAAGGAGGGTAAATATTATTTTTGAATAAAAAAGTATTTCCTGTTCATTACTGATTTCATTTATGCAGAATGAGAAATTGGTTTTAATAAAAATTTAGAGTAAATCACACAAGAAGTGAATTTACTCTAAATTTTTCATAACTTATTACTTCAAAATAACTTTTAAAATATGTGGAGTTTTTTTATTTATTATCAATATGTATTTATGTCGTATAAATTTTGTCAGTTGCTTTTTTTTAGCCTAAAATAATTTTTGTACTTATGTATTAAGCCATAGATCTTTATCGCCAAATCTGAAGGTATCAGTAATGATTTCTAAACTGCCAATAATGGCAAACAACTATCATTATTTAAAAAATTGTGAAAACCTTAACTGTTGTCCAGCATTTTGTTGGTTTTGCAGAAGTTTATAAAGCGTTTTTTCTGTTCGGATTTTTTGACTCGTTAAAATGATTAAATGGGGTGCTAATTCTGCTAAGTGGCACAATAAGAAGCATTGTGGTACGAAAAGAGAACATTTGGTCAGAATTTATGTGGTGCAGACTTCATAAGGAAGATTATCTGTTTATAACCATTCTGAAAAGCACCAAAGAGTTCTGGCCACCTAGGTAAATTGGCTCGAGGTGGTAGGTAACCATTGGTACATTTACGGTCTAATACGTAAGTATCATAATTTTTATATTTAAAAAAATTTATATATTAAAAACATTTGTGATTATCTTAGTAAAATAGTGCATTTTTGGGGAGCACTTTTGATGAATATGAGGTTTTAATTTATATAAGTAATAGGTATTTGTATTATTATTTTTTTATATCTCTTCCAAATTACAATAACTAGCAGAAGAGCATCATGTATGAAAATATTAGAATACTATTATGGGATTATAATAATGTGATCAAATGTAAAAACATACATTTTAAACTAAAATGATAAATGTAGGGATATGATTCTTTTGCAAATTCATCATTTTCTGCTTTTTAACACATAAATAAATCTGTTCCCACATAATCTATATTCATGTGGAAAGTATTTTTCCAGTTCAAACCCTAACATCAAAACTGAATATAGTGATAAAATTCTTCCCCCTCCTTGAAAAAAAAAGTATTGAAAGATATTTTAAATACCCATGAAAATTCTGAAAGATACCTTTAGATAATTTTCTGCAACAGCAATTGACCGTTTGTTAAAAAGATTCCATTTCTTTGACAGTAAAGAAAGCTTTTGGTTTGCTGATAGTGTTGCAAAAAGAGACATTTATATTTTTGAGGTATGCATGGGATAGCAAAAAGAGATAGTGGATAACTGGTAGATGAAAGTTGAAAATTCTGATTTTTTTTTTCTATCATCAAAAAGGATATAGACTATGTTCACCTTTTTTCATGAGCCTAAACATGATCTTGCTTTACAAATGGCATGCTTATAGTTCTGTTGATTTTTAATATAATGTACTTGGTCACTTCTTAAACAAATAGACTAAATGTGGAATTGTTTGATGCCATTCTTGCTGTAAAGTATGAGCTTATATTTCAGAAGAAATTCATGATTCAACTACATAAAAAGAAGGATTATCTTAAAGATAAAGTAGGTAGATCTCTGCCAAAACAGGGGCTCAACATCAAAGAACTAAATAGCTAAAGTTTTTTATTATTATTATTTTTTCTATTGTGACATATTTAAGGAAAAGTTTTTGACAAATAATAATGTCCAAGGAAAAAATTGTGTAAAAGAAAGTTGCAATGTATTTACATCAAAATTGCCCAGCCAAATTTCAGAAAAATTTCGTTTGAAAGAAATGGGGTTATATGTTTCAAGAATTTTTTTTTTCTATTTGAAACTTGTTTTTCACTGATCCTTAAAAAGCAAACTATGAAACACTAATTGAGTTATTTCTAATGTCATTGAAAAGACCAGTGAAAAACAATTAGCCCTCAATGTATTCAAGATATGCCACATAAGTCCATTGAACATTAAACAAATGTTTACTCCAATATGCTACATTATAATGAGGTATATTTACAATAAAGTATTGGCTTTCTCCTTATATTTATTGTCCATTTTATATTTAAATTGTCCTGGATAATTACTTATTGAAGTATCTTTTAGAAAATTAAGTCTTATTAATTTCTGAATTTTAAAAAAATTTTGAAATGAGTGTAAAAACCATTTTAGCTGTAGTTTCAAATTTATTATTTTTTTATTATTTTTTTTACATTGATTATTTTATTGACAGCTCATACTTTTTACTTATGTTTCCTTCACACATCAGTTATGTTTCCTTCACATTACTTATGTTTCCTTCACATGTCAGTTTTGCATGACATTTTTGGATTTTGGACAATCATATACCTGTAAGTGTGGGATGTAGCAATAGCACTGTTACATTACTCCTGGTCTTGAAGAAAATAGGAAAGGAAAAGGATGAATTCATTTCCTACGTATTTAGCCAAGAAATGAACTTTTTGACTTGCATACAAATAACACTATTGTTATTTCCCACGTGAAATGCCATTATTAGATGATGAAATTGGATTTTCTTTTAAATAAATCAATACTTGATTTCAGTAAAAAATTTTTTATTAAAAGTTAAACTTTCTAGTTAAAGCTTATTAAAAGCTTAATTAAAGATTAGTTATGAGTACTGAAACTGAGTTGTTTGGCATTAAAGTCTCAAATGCACTACAGAATAAGTTTCCAAAGTTATGTAATGTCTTAAGAATTATTCAACAAAAATTTTTCAGATTCTTCATAAAATTCAGATTTTAGTTTTACTTTCAAAAGTATTTAAAAGATGAGAATAACAATATTTTATTTTGTATTGATTTATAAATATACTTCATGAAAATTGTGAAATCTAAATGTTATAAAATCCTTTAGTTCTAAGGAATCATATTCTGTCGAATATGGCTGACACTTCAACTTTGAAATAAATAAATGAATGTTTCTATCTTATACCATCAAATCTGATGAGCTTATGAGATTTTCATGAGAATAGTTTATAATAATCCATGTTTGCAACTTAAAGGCACATAATCTTACACCAGTCAGTCTTTGGAAAATTTGGGTACTGATTAGAATATCATCTTTAAAATGACCAATACAGTCATGTGTCTAAAATTGCACGTTTTTGGTAGTGATTTTCAAAATCTCTAGGTTATAGTAATTGATTTAGTTGGTTGGATTGCAACTCTTTTTATTAAAAATATTAGTATCTCAAAAATATTCGGTTCAATATGCTTTGCAGAGCTGAGGATCTATTTGAAAGCTAAGTATTCACAATTTATTAGATTATTGATTGACTCAAGTTAAAGGAAATTTAATTTACTTCATTTAGACTACTTAAACACATTTGTTTTTATTATTAAAAGTTTACAAATTAGTTGTTGGGCCTTAAATTGAAAGGATATGTATTGAGCCATATTTGCCGTAAATAAAGCTGATTTATTGAATCAATAATGTAGTTATTGTAAAATATCAAAGGCACCTTTTCTTTCATTTCTTTTTTTTTTTTAATATTATATTTCTAATTTTTTTAATTGTCATTTTCTGAAAATGATACATTTCTAGTTTGCAGTAATATTTAACTTATTTTTTAATTTAAGTTTTTGTAAATATGATGGCAACTCAATTATATAAACTTACTAATTTTTTCCCACGCACACCTAGCGTGCTTCTGTTAGTTATTTTTATTTTGTAAAAAAATATATATATAATTAAAATAAATATATAATAAAGATATAATATAATTATAATAAAAATATAATTAAAATAGGGTTTTAAAAAATCTGATTAAGTTAATTTATTAATTAAAATACTCCTATCATTAAAAATTTATTTATAATGTAAAAATCCTTTTTATGCAATACTAATTTTGTAAGTTATCATGAAAAAAATCTGAAATTCTGCTTAATTAATTAAAATGTTAATTAAATTTTAACAATCTTTGCAGTGTGTGTTCTTAACCTCCAGAGTATACATATGCCAAATTTTATAGCTGTAGATGAAATGATCTGGTCTGCAGAGCACTAATACATACACATTGAGCTTTATTATAAATATATATATGGGCTTGGAGCAAAGTAGCATTAGATGCGATAAATGCTCAGATTTTTATTTCCAAAGATTTCAAAGGGAAGTTTTTTATTTCATTATATATTGTAAAGAAAACCAAATATATATTGTAGTGCTTTTTTTAGCTGATTAAAATCAAAATAATAAAATTTTTAGCAATTCATTTATGCCTGCTTTCTGGACATCAAATTATTTACTTTACATAATTGAACAACTTTAATATTTTTCAGAGATTTATGCATTATGGAGCCGAGTTTTGTTCCATGCCTTCAGCTGCTCAATGGACGATTTTCTTTCAAAGGAATGAACCCAGAAATAGAGGTAGTTTTGTTTTGTTTTTTATCTTAAGATTTTTATTGATGCCTTATTCTGTATAGCTAACATTCTTGATAACATAAGCATTTGTATCTTTTATATTAATAATATTTTAGTCATAAATCCACCTATGAACACACTTCTTACGCTTAAATGTTTTTTTTTTTTTTCGTTTAAGTATTCAAACAAATAAAAACTTTTTTTTTCTGTTTTATTTTAATATGGCTAGATCTTCCTATTATTATAAGTTTTAAAACAATTGGATATTTTCTTTGAAATAATGTATGTAATTACGTACCTGAAAAGAAGCATAGTACTTATATTTGTCATAATATTTTTATAGAGCTATCAAATTCAAATAAAATCATTTGATCTCACTGAAAGTTAAATTTTTACAGCTCTCTAAAAAAGGATTGTTTTAATTTGTAAACGTAGTGGAGTGTTACTAAAATTTTGAGAAAATTTTTACCATTTATTAATATTACATTGTTAGATTTCCAACAAATTTTGATGTTTTTATTTAAAAACTTTTATTATATTTGAAGTGCATCACTGTTGTACTTTAAATATAATGTTGATTATTTTGTTTAAATGTGTTCAGTATTTTTGATAAGAAAATGTGAATAATGAAGCAATATATATATTGACTAGTTTTTAAATGTATTTGTGATTTATAAAGAGATTGAAAGACATTTTTTTAAAATTAAAAACTAAAAGATTTTTTTGGGTAATTTTTAATCTTTTAAATTCTATATTATAACAAGCCTATTTGTGTCATTTTTTAAAAATCATTTTTTTTTATTATAATCCTGCCTTTTTCCTTCTTTTTTTTATTTTTATAAAAAAAATTCAGATGCAAAGATACATTAATAATTCTTTTAATTTAATTTATTTTTTAAGGAAAAGGAAACAATCTATAGCTAATTTTTTTATATTTGATTCCCCATTAGAAACTAATGAGAGAAGATGAACAGAAAGATCTTGATAAATTGAAAAAAATGGATGGAATATCTGACCATGAAATGGCTGAAAGGTAATATCTATAGCTTTGAACATTTTATTTTTTTTATCAATTCCTAATACATTTCTCACTGTCTTATCTATTGTATGTTGATTGAAGTTGAGTATGTAAAGTAACTTGTAAATACTTTATTGAATTTCTTATTCTTATTCTATTTCTTATTTCTGAACACTTTTCTAATTTCTTCTTTTCTTTTGTGAAATTTTGCATTTAGAAAAAAATATTCTTAATTTAAAATTAATTATTAAGAAACAAAACAGAAAATTGTTCACAAATAATTGTTTAAAATATTTATCAAGACAAAGGAAACTTTCCGATTCTATAAATATACATTTATTATGATGTTTGAACTTTCAAAGTTCGAATGCTAATGTTTCGAAAAAGTTGAAGTGAAAGTGAAGCAGATTTTCATTCGATTAAAATAATGGAAATGTTTATGTATAAATATACTATGGACAATCAGTTTGATTCCTTTAAAATAAACTATAGCATTCATAATCAATTAAATTATTTACTATCTAGAACTATCAAAAGTATTTATAATCTTTTTTACATTCTCAAATCATTCTTGGGATGTAGTTACAGCAGATAGTTAGATTTATAAACATACTTGCATGTAAGATGATATAGTAATTGTTAGCATTTTGAATGATTTCAGTTGAAGATATATGTGAATTCGTAGGCTGTCTAAAAATGTATCAATCAATGAAGATAAACCAAATTCAACTCTTGCTGAATATAAATGGAGGCTGAATATAAATAATTTTTTTTTCCTTCCCAAATTAGATTCTGTAATTCATTTTTCTGAATTTTTTTATTTCTTAAATCAGAGAACTTTTGTAAAAACTTCTTTTTTGATTTTTAATATCTAATTATTGTACCTTAGTTTCTGTTAAAATCTTTTTAGCTTGATTTCTATGCAGTGTGAGAATTTTGCTTTTTGCCTTTAATGGTTCATCATTTAATTATTTAATATGTTCATAATGTGATATCATGTTTTATGTCTTGCTTTTCAAGTTATCACACATCAAAGTAATATTTATAATAAAATATTTACTCTTGATAAAATTGTTGTCATACATTTTTACAATGTGCTTTTCCGATGGATTTGCTGTATATATATATTTTCTATTGCTTCATTTCATTTTCATAATACAGCTTCTGATAAACATAAATGAATGTAAATACTATGCTTCAATTTGATGCTTACTGAACTAGAAAAAAAGTCCTTAGCATTAAAGCCTAAAATCAATAGAAAAAGCTCTTAGAATTATTAGCCAATAAACATTTTTTTAAATATATATTTATGTAGAACAATATTAGAATTCAGGTGATTGACCTTTGTCAACAGTAGGCAGTAGAAAATTAAGATTGAAATATCTAAGGACTATTGTCCTCTAAGTGCTATGACATACTGTGTTTGAAATACAGTTAACTTGATGCCACAACATCAAGCAAGCTAGAATTATACCAATTGAATTGATTCCATGTATGCTAGATAACTGCTTGCTGGGGAAGCATTTTAGCACAAATTTGTGGGAATTTTTTTAATACCTTTTTTATTCAAATTTTAAAATGGTAATGTCCTTGATACAAAATCTAAAATTGAATGCAAATTAAAATCATTATATAAGGATTTGTGAATTAACCTGAAAAACTGAATTCATGAGAGAGTTTCTTTTTATTTTGTGTAATCTCTCTTTAATTTTCTGCTTTTAAATAATATTCGCTGTCTTGAAGACAATAATGGTGCATAATTTTTAAAAATTTATTTTAGCTCTGTTATTCTAAAATTGTAAAATGATAAAAAAAATGGAGTTATTCCTTTTGCTATAAAATGTTATTTGTTTGTATTATTGAAAGTTGTCCAGAAACAGCAAAAACTTTTCTAATTTATTGTTTTTTTTGAACAAAAATATTTAAAACAATTTTTTGTTCACTTTAATGTATGTGTGCTGTTGAAAAATGTTTCATTCATTAAAATTGATGCAAATGCAGCTTTGGTCCATCTTACTTCTAAGAAAATTGGATTTGAGAAGCAGAGTTCAGGCTCTGATACAGCAATAAGACAATTGTGTGTGTGTGGGGGGGATTAATCCAGCTTCATTTATCATTCTATATGCTGCAATATTTTTGAATATGAATAAAATTATAGGTATTCTATATGAATTTTTATTCTTTAAAGAAGCCCATTTTAATATATCCAAATTATTCTTAAATTACAGGTTATTACTCTAAATGGAATTATACAAAATGGCATTGGTGAAATTTTAAAATTGCCATGTGTTCACTCTTCAATTTGTAAAAATTTATAGAAAAGATTTGTGAAAAAGTTATTGGAAGAATTTCATTCAAATTTAATAAATAGTTCTAATTTGAAATGTGGTTCTATGGTAACTTTAAAAGAAATTTTAAAAAAACTACAAAGAACTGGATTGTTAGCAATTAATAAAGCTTATTCGTTTGATTGATTTCAAATAAAACATTATTTGTTTTCTACTGTCATCCTTTAGATGTCAAAATACAGGTTGAATACAGTATATTTAAATAACTAAAAGGTGAAACAAAAATAAAACAA
>JAOUZG010003113.1:136747-164186 GCA_026289955.1 Argiope argentata
AAACAGCTAAACGCCTGTTACTTTCTCACACTCCGTGGGAGAGATGAAAATTGCTGACCTAAACAAAATACTTTTAAAAAGATCCCTGTGTTTCCCTTACCTCTTATGTGTGAGACATGGAAATTCCCCCTGAAATCCACGTTTATAAGCTCTATAAAAAATATTTATCCCTATCAAAGTCTTGGTATTTAAGACCAGGGATAATAATTTCCCGTCCCTTTTTGTACACTTAGGTTTTCTGTCAGTTTTGTGTTGTGTTGTTCTGTCTTTTGCACGTTGCCTTTGCTTGTAAATAATGCCTGCTCCCGTGATGGAATAAAAAGAACTAAAAATTCAACCTGTTTTCTCTATGATTTCGGCCACGACTCTGCTATTTATTCTCAACAAATCATTTAAATGTTTTTCATTATTATATATATCTATTATAATAAAAATGCAGCTCGAAATGCGTTGCTAAGCGCAAAACTGGAGAACGGCTCGACCGATTCGGCTAATTTTTTTTTAATATTTTCGTTAAGACACGAGGATGGTTCTTATGGAGAGAAAAAAATTAAAAAACTGCGTGGAAAATAGTTAAAACGACACTTTTCTTACTTTCCCGCCAAAAATCTTCATTTCCTTCCCCCACACTGAGTGAGATAGCAGGAAGTAATAAATTATGATTTGTTTAGAAAGAAATACGCGGAGTCGGTTTTCATTCATAGATAACGGGATGTTTAAAAAAGAAAGAAAATACTTGCTTTTATGCAGCTGATTATGCTGATTAAAAACATTCTCCTCAACGGACTTGAATATCATTTTTTCGTTTTTCATTTTTTAATGTTGCTATTGATCGTGTTCTGATCTAAAGTTGCTTTTTTTTTGTTGTTCTGAAAGATAAAAATTCTTTTTTATATATAAATGCGGCATTAAGAGCTCTTAATGTGTTTATTTTATTCTTGAAAGAAGTTATGTATTAAACGATTCTTTTTATTTTCTTAGTGTTCAGTCTCTATGAATATTTAATCTATACCTGCCTAAAATATAGTCTGGGCAGGGAAGGAAAAAATAGAATAAAGCGAAAAAAGGGTTTGTAGAAAGAAAAAAAAAGGGGGGGGGGGTTGCAGGAGGAAAAAAAGAGGTGTGTGTGTGTGTCACCATTATTTCCTCTGTGCGCGGCATTTTCCAAGCTGTTATTAAACTTTAGCCTCTCTTGAAAAACAATTGTGTCTGTATTTGTTTAGTGCGTTTGCATTTATGAAAATTTAAATCTCTATTATTCTATAAAAACGTAGAATTTTAGACCTCTATCTCTATCTCCAACATTTAAGTAAAATATCAATTCCGGGACAATTATTGCACGGATAGAAAGGGAAAGATGATTAGTACAATGAACAGAACATCTGAAGAAAATAACACTATAAATGAATGATAAGACTATCAAAATTTTTTTGGTTTAAAAATATTTTGGTGAAAAACCTGTTATGAGACACAACTACATAAAATATTATTTGAAAATTTTAGCGAGCATTAATACTGGCGAACCGACTGGTCGCCAAAGGCGGCTAGTATATATATATATATATATGAATCGTGAAATACGTTGCTAAGCGCAAAACTAGAGAACGGCTCGACCGATTTGGCTAATATTTTAAAAATATTTTCATTAAGACACGAGGATGGTTCTTATGGAGAGAAAAAAGGAAAAACTTAAATAGTTAAAACGATACTTTTCTTACTTCCCTGCCAAAAATCTTCATTTCCTTCCCCCCACACCGAGTAAGATAGCAGGAAGTAATAATTATGATTTTTTTAGAAAGAAATACGCGATTTCAATTAGTTTTCATTTATAGAAAACAGAAAGTTAAAAAAAAAAAGTTGCTTTTATGCAGCTGATTATACTGATTAAAAACGTTCTTCCAAACGGAAGTGAATATCATTTTGTTCATTATTTGATAGTGTTTTATTTTTTACTGTTTCTATTAATTGTATTCTGATAGATATAAAAAGAATTTTTATCTTTAAGATGTTCTTAAAGATAAAAATTCTTTTTATATATATATTAATACGGCATGAAGGGCTCTTAACCCTTTGAGGGGCGGTGATACTTTTATGCATCACAATAATCAAAATTTTATAAATAAAAATATTGCCGCTCAAAAAGCATCAATAAATATTTAAAATGTACCTTATACTTTGTATTTTCAGCAAGAGATGGCACCCCGAGATAAATATCCATTTATCAGGTCAAATAAATTTTTAAACGCCGCCATGTTTTTCAGCTGTACATTTAATTCTTTTTAAAATAATAATAAAAGCATAATTAAAAAATATATTAATCAAAAATTAAAGTAAATTACTCCCTTACTTTGCTAATAACTTTAAAAAACTCGTAAATCAAATTGGTCTATTTTACAGAAAATCAAAAAAATGTGATGCTTGAAAGCATCACTGCCCCACTAGAACACCATGTCTCCGTCAGAAGTCTCATGGTGATGGGTTCGAATCCAGTTCCAAAAAAGAAACGTTCTTCCACTTTTACTGTAGCTGTAAAGGAGCACAAACCCTGTGCTCCAGAAGAAATAAAATATGAAAACATTAAACATTTACCTGTGAAGTGCACACGCAGAAGATGTGCACTTTGTAGCAACCGTGCAAAACCGCAACAAACAACTACAATGTACCAAACGTGCATTGTGCATGCAGAGAAAGGATATAAGCTGCTTTGTCAAATTTCATACAAAATGATTTAATAAGTAATCAAATATTTTCTGCAAAATGTTGATTTATATTAAACATTTTTTTCCCTTACGTATTCTTTATAATTGTTTATTCCAAAATTAATTTAAAAATATTTTATATTAATTTTTAATACATTTATTTTTCTATTCTAATTATTCCTAGTTAATATTTTTTTAATTAAAAAAACATAATCCCTGAATCAGTTTATATTTCTCAGAAAGTTTAAACACATTCTATACAAAACAGAATTTATCGTTAAAACTGAAAAAAAAGTATATATATGGGGTTTTTTTTTAATTCTAAAAAATATATACTTTTCACTTATTTTATTCTTAAGACTTCATAAAAATTAAAATGCAATAGCATTTGATGCAAATTTAGCAATCTGAAATGTCGCGGCAACAACTTTCAGAATGTTTTTCCTGGAGACATTTTTGCTCGCCTGATATGGCATAGAAGGGCGGTGATGCTTAAATACATCACATAGAACCCCCTTCCCTCCCCTAGAGGTAACTGAAAAAAAATTAACACTAAAATGTATGCTTAGAGGTTTAATAAATCAAATTTAGTGTTATTTAGTTAAATTTTAAACATTTTTACATAGTGCCCTTCAAAGGGTTAATGTGTTTATGTTATTTTTGAAAAGATTTATGTATTAAACGATTCTTTTTATCTTCTTAGTGTTTAGTCTGTATGGTTATTTAATCTATGCCTGCTCAAAATAAAGTCTGAGCAGGGAAGAAAAAAAAAAGAATAACAAAGGGAAAAAGGATTTGTAGAAAGAAAAGTAATGAAGGAAAAAAAGGATAGAAAAAAAAAAAAGAGGGCATGTCATTATTATTTCTGCTGTGCGCGGCAATTTCCTAGCTGTTTTTAAATTTTTGCTTCTTAAAAACCAATTGTGTCTTTATTTGTTTAATGTGTGTACATTTAGACCTATGCCACTTAAAAGATACGGGGATAGCAATTTGGGTCGTAGAACTCGAAATGCTAAAACCAAGCTTTCAATCTACATGGACTGCACAGCAACTTGAAGAACTGAATGAAATTGAAAGGATTAGAATCGCATGCAATGCGTCGTGTTCAAGATCCTTTCAATATTTCACGAGCGGCATTCAGCTACAATGTTTCAATTGACTACAGTTCCTACCAATGCGTTGCTATTGAATCTATGAACTTAGTTTGCCCACATTGTAAGACATTGAAATTAGTGCCATTGGTTACGCGACCAGAGCCTTTGTACTCATTGGTTTCAGAAACTGGAACGGATTCCATGCACTTTCTTATAAACATACAAAAATATAATAACTCTTTCCAATTGACTTCCTTTGGGGCTACAAATATACTTTGCAACAATTTCATGCCAATTTTTAAGGTAACAAGACTTTATTTTAAATTTTTATCGTGTCAGAACATGATGTTTTTGGGAGAAGGTTGTTGGAGTTAATATAAATTCGTAGGCGAAAAATAAAAATTTCATTATCTGCATGGACATCTCAAAAAAAAAAAAAAAAAACCAGCTTTTAATAACGTGTTGCCATTGCCTTTACAAAAGCTATGATGTAAAAAAAAATAGTTGATGACTACAGCAAATAAAACTTAGAAAAATGCAATTTTGAGCACGTGATTATATGAAATAAAATAAATAAGAAATGTGATATTTTTTAAAACAAGCCACATTCGGGCATTTTGCTAAAATTTGATGACTATTTTTTTGGCGAAAATGACTGTATATTAAAGCTGTTCCATTGTGTGTTTTGTAATTAAATTGTATTTGCGATAGCTATGTATTTTTCATATATGCTTATAGTAGTATATTCCCGTTAACAAATAATTTAGAATTCCGCCAAATTTTCTCAAATTTCTTTGTCGATTGTTCAGTTGCATCCGGCAGACGGGAAAAAACCCTTATAGTTTTAAGTAATCCCCCCCACGCCAATGCGGTTAGATATAACAACTGGTTATTTCAAACGATTCTGTTTATTTTCGTAGAGTTTGATACATTTAAAATTAATCATTGTTAAGTAATAGATCTTTCGATTCCTTCAGAAGTACTTTTGAATAAAAATAAACCAGATTAATTAAAATTAAAAATTTCTAATCTGCATTTGTTACCCCAATTCGTGTTTTCAATTCACGTCTCATGCATACGGTTTGCTAACATTTTACATTATGATTAGACTATCAGTTCTCAAATTTCCATATCAAAATTTCCACGCGTACGAAGTCGTGGCAGCTAAAAGCTAGTATATTATATATATATATATATATATATATATATATATATATATATATATATATATAATCTTAATTATTTTTATTATTTTATTCTAAAATTACCTCATTTCTTGACCCAAATACTATTTTATTTTTGAAAATTTAATTACAGGTTTACCATAAAATCGTGCAAGCTTTAAAAAAAGTCATAATGAAAAGGAATGCTGGAAAAAAATTGTGGTTTGTGGAAATATGTTTGTTGTGACGTAGGTGCTTTCGTAGAGGGCGCTGCAGAGCCATCTGCGCGGGCACTTGCGTTGGCTTGGTGAGTATGGAGTTAGAGCGTGGAGTGTGTGCGGTAGTTGAAGAGAATGTGTTCGTGAAAATAAACAGTTTTGTTTTGCAGCTTGTGTTTGCTGCAGTATGTCGACCACACCCCGGTTACACAATTATGGAAGTTCATGATCCCACAATGTTCAAAAAGCCTTAAAAAATTTTTCATTAAAAAAATCAAAAATTGACAGATAGATAACGATTACATGTCGTACTGAGATGGTTCATACACTTCAAGGGGGGGGGGGTGAGAGCACAATAACTCAACACGAGGTGTTTTATTTTAAAGCAAAAGGTGTTCAATATGATCGCCACTACAAGGTATTACCTGTTACAGATGTATGTTGCATGTTGTCATTGATGCTACTGACGACACGTTGAATGGCACCTTTGAAGTCCACCAAAGTTGTTGGTGGAATTCACCCTGGTTGACACGAGACTGCATGGTTCCGCACTACTGAAAGCTTACTGGAGTAAATTCTGGTGATCTTTAAGGTTATATATTCTTGCATCCTCGGCTTATCACTTGGTCTTCAGTGAAGGTTGTCTAAGAAGAACGTCTTGAAGGAATGAGCAATATAAGATGGGTAAACATCCTTCATGAAGGTGACGGCAGGTGACGCACGTGCGTGCTGAAAGTAGGCGCAACTTGGTCTCGCAAAAGCGCAAGCTATCGTTCTGGAGTGACTGAGTAGGTTTTCCAACCGCTCGTAAAACAGCGCTCTTCAAAAAAAAAAAAAAAAAAAAAAAAACAATGAAGAGTGCATTGAAGCTACTTCAAACAGTCACACTCGGAGGTAGTGGTTTGGTCGTGTACTCACAAGGGTTTGATGCCGGCGAGATACGTTTGTTTTGCGTATTGCCATCACTGTGTAATGAAAAGGTAGCTTCGTCCCTCTGCGTGATGTTCCGCAACCATTCTGGATCATGTTCCGTTTGTGCAAGAGTCCATGTTTCAAAGGCTTGTCTTTCACCAGAATCTGCTGACAGTAATTGGTGAAGTGTCTGTGTCCTCTACTGCTGCAGTTTCAAAATTCCGTTCTGAAAGAGTAGGATCGACGTTTCCGGAGTCCTCTTTAGTCTCTCAGCTTCATATGCACTGCTGCTTCCCGTTGATATCTCGGCTGCTCAATTTCTCAAGTTACCTCATACAAGAACGAGGTTCGCATTGATGGATAATTTTTCACTTCGTAAATGATCCGCCCAATTCCTCATTTTCTCAAATAGCGTTACTAAATTCAATTTTCCATTCAATGAAAAGGGGATTTTATTTATTTGCCTTGAATTCAAATGTGTTAAACTTTATAAATACTTTTGTCGTTGATTCAATGTTCTTCTAGTAAAGTTAAACTACTAATGTCCACTCCTGTAAAAATAACATGCTGCTAGCATAAAATTACGGATCTTGATTAATATACCTTATATTCGGATATGTATTAATAATCTGTGTTTGACATGTATCGTTATCTGTTAGGATTATCATGTTGTTTTTTAATTACTTAATGGAGGAGTTCTATCTTGCATGAAAATTGAATTGCGTGAGGCACAAAAATATGCTCGATCACCGGACAGTGATATGCACCATTAATTCAGAGTAGAAGTTTTCCGGATTTGCAAGCACATCAATGCCTTTCGAGCACAAATGACAATGCTACTTTTATGACAATTATTTGGCATTCGTATTAAATTAAAATTTTGTGATCTGAAATCGTAATTTTAAATATAATATATATAATTGTAATTGTCAATATAATATTTAACCGCAATTTTTTAATAGCCAATGGAGCTCATGCTTTATGAATAGTAAGTCTACAAATACAAATAAATAACATGCACAGTCCCCCCTCCCTCCAAAAAAGAAGTGAACGTTGTGGCTATGGGAATTTTATAATTTTTCTGAATAATATAATTTGCTCCCATATAAAATTGTTATTACATTACACTTCCCTTTTCTCTCACCTTCATGTTTAAAAATTCATAAAAAAAATATAATTTTTTTATTTATTTCCTTTTTTAATGAATAATTTATTTTTTAAATTTTTTTCTTTCACTTGCCATATATATTTATTTGCAAATACATAACAAAAGACTTGCATCTGCAACTGAATTCACACACTGAAAACTTTTGAATCATCGTGCAGCGCCGATTTAATATGCCCATCGCCCTTTACAACACACAAATGACGCGTAATTATACAATTTTAGTTGTCACTGAAGACAGTAATTGGTAAACAATCAGTTAACATATTTGTTTTTATTCACTGACAAACATGCACGTGATACATATGATAAATACATCCAGTTTTAAAATGGGCTTACATACAATGTACAAGGGTAATAAATAGCAGACCACGACTGTCACAGGAGCCGCAGAAGATCTGCATCTGGAAATGTAAAGCAATTCATGTGAGCAAAGAAAACAAATTAAAGCAACGAAACATTATAGTTTTTGTGTTCCATTTTAGTATTTGTTCGTGAACAGATTTTTAAAAAAATTACTTAAAGGATTTTTCAAAAGTCGTTTTTACTTTTTACAAAGTGACATCATTCAATGAAAGTATATAAAAATGCACCCCTAACTTTGTGTAGTAATAAAAATGATTTGTTTTTCTTGAAAATGCTTTTTATTATCAAAACAATGCCTGAACATGCTTTCCTAGTGCGCACATGTATGCGTTTACTTCAAGTGCCTGACCCTGATCTAATAATTGATGATGGATGTTCTGTATGTCATATTAAGACAGATGTTCTCGGAATATTCGTAGAGAAAATTTATGAAAGCTCTTTCAATAAATGTTCTTTGAATACAAATTACAGCTATGTTTAAACTAACAAATATATAATTCAGTATCATGTTAAAAATAAAAAATAATTTAAATATTTTACAATAAAAAAAGTCTAAATTTAAGAACAAAAATTTCTAACAATATTTCCTGAGAATTCGTGGAATACTGGAACATTTTTGTTGGTTCTAAATACTTTAATTTGAGGACACCAAGTTAATTCCTAAAATAGCAGGTTCAACAAAAGCACCGATAGAACTCGCAGTAATTAATAACCATATATCGTTCTCCATTTTTTTGAAATATATATTTTCATTTTCATACAGGATAAAATGTTATTTGTAATATAAAATTCAGTCTAGTATATTAATTAAGGATGAAAATTGATAGTTTATACGAAATAATGTTTAAAATCACTTTTTTTTTAACTAAATGATTATAATTGCAATTTTGCAAAGTAGTCTGAATAGTATTAAAAAAACTATTTGATTCTTCAAAATTTTCCTAGCTGAAGTTGCTGATATAAATATTATTTTGCATTACAATATTATATTTCTCCATAAATATTATTTTGATAATTAAAATTGAAATATGATTGTTTGCGAGAAAAAAGTTGCCACATCTTGAGTTAGACATAACAATATTTTACTGTACCATTGCCAAGTTAATACCTCATTCATAAACCATTTTTATCTTAGTCACGTTAACATTTAAACTTTGATGGTTCTATCGCATTTTTAAATCAAAGCAATCTTTTATTTATTTCACATTATTTCATTGATTGTTTTAATATCCGAGGGAATTTTGAAGGAATAATTTATGAGTATCAATAAAAATGAATTTCAATTATTTGGGGTCAAGACGGTAATCAAAAATAAAATGAATGTAAAAATATAAAAATATTTGAAAAGTAAACATGATTGAAGAACAATTTCTAAACTTCTGAATTAATTTGAAAATGATATGAAATTTAAAAAAAAAAACATTTTTTTAAAAAAAATAAACTAGCTTTATAATAATCAAAGTGAAACCCAATTAAATTAAAATTAGCAATAAATTAATGCAAAAAAGAAAATATAATGCTTTAATTCGATTGATTAGTTTAATTTAAAAAATGCTCGAAATACTGAAAAACAATTTTTCTCCTTTTTATTTGCTTTCTTCAGTTTCATAAAACTGAAAGATAATTAATGTCTCTGAAATCGTACGCTTTTTTTGAGCTATTTTCAAATCAAAATGTTTTTAAATCAGTTAAAATATTGCAAAAGAAAAGCTGATGTCATTTTAAAGACAATGGATAGCCGTGACATTTTGTATTTCATTTTTTTATTGCTTTTAATTTATTTCTTAAAAAGACTTGAGAAAGAAATTAAAAAAGGATATCAATTTTCACTGTCATGTTTTTATTTCTTTATTCTCCTTTTATCATTCGATGATAGAAAAGAAATTTCACTGCATCGGGCGCGAAGAAGCCATCTTTGCAAGGAGCGCACGAAATGAAATGGGCCATCTTCAACACATTCTCAATAAATAAATAAATAAACGAGTTATTCGGGTAATAATATTCGTTTTTTTTATTTCTCACTTTCATGTTTTGCATATTGAACACACATCAGCTTAAACTCAGAAATGGCAACTCAAAAGTCGTCAAAGTGCGAATATTTCTTATAATATCAGTACTTAAAGAACAAATGGATTTTGCTTGTCCGTAGAATTTCTAAAATACTCGTCATATCACTTCGTTCAATTATTTTTATACAAAGACAATCAAAGTATTAGGTAATATGCCTCTTTGACTGCAACTTTTAAGGATATATTTTAAAATTATATTTTAACAACTTAAACGACAACTCAAGCATTTCAGCAAAGCGTATTGCTTGAATTTCAGATAGTATTCTTCGAAATAATACTTCACAAAAGTTGCTCAGTTTTGAAAACTCGGATAGCAAGGAAAATCCATGTTTTCCATTTTTTTGTAAATACATTCACAATGCTTTAAATTGTTATACAGATTTTGAGATCGATATTTATACGTTGTAAGCATTATGCAAATGTGATTAAAACTAATATTGCAAGCATTTGTTACTTCATAAACAGCCGCACGTTGATTACATTCGAATTGCTTTTCCTTTCCTCCCAAATTCACTTGTTACGCATTATGACAGAATCTTGTCACCAGTTATTTGCACACTTTTCAGATGGTTTAAATCCTGCCCCTGGTGCATTCTCAACGGAACTGTATTTTGTTGAGACCTTCGAAACTGAATTATCAGTTAATAGAATTATTTGATTAAATTTTGATTTAATACTAGAGACTCCGTCTAATAATGGATTTCAATTAAAAAATTATTTAAAATGCTAAAAATATTTATAACAATGATTTTTTTTTTCTCAATTTTAGGGCGCTATGTCTAGTTCATGACTAAAAGTAGGAAAGGGCTTTTTTAACACATTAATGAAGGCATGTTTACAAAAACTGTTTGATACATATAATTTATGTATTTATTTTTATGTTATCATTCTAAAAGAAAGATTAGTAGATTAATTTAATCACTCTTTGGTTTATCTGGACAATACTGAGTCCTCATTTTTAATATTAATTTAAAAATCCCTCCAAGAATATTTAAACCCATATAACATGTGTAAAATCTTTTGCTACAAAAAAGCAATTTCACAAAAATTCTGAAATATTAAAAATCGCAATAGGACAGGAGAAAGTAAACGGGAACTTTAATACCACACGATACAAATAACAAGACATATGAATTGCGTTATGTTAATCACGCAATGTTAATACAATGAAAGTGCGCGTTGTTCATTACAAAGAAAATTCAAACATGGACCTGATGACTACTTGAAAGATATTTTGAGGAAACACATATATTATAGCTGATTTCAATCCAGAATGAATAAGAGAAACACCAAATATCAAGAAATATTTAATAAAAGTAAATGTTCAGAAAGTGCCCAAGTAGGAAATCTCGAAGTGAATACTTTTGCATTTTGCTTCGTGGTTCTTATTCAGTTGCGAAAGCTATGACACAAAAAATTAAGTTTTCCTAAAAATTGTATGTCTGAATAGAAAACTACTGGGGCATCTGTGTGTGTTACCTTTTTAAAATTTCCTAAATGTTTTATAAATTTATGATAAAAAGGTTAAATTATATCTTTTTAAAACTTAAAATAGTGCCTTTGACTAGATTTTTTTTAATGAAAGTTTTTTTCTCTAAGCCTCCTTTAGTTGCAGAATCTAAAACTTACAGTACAGCTTTTCTAGAGATTTCATGGGTAAATAAATGAGCCCAGAAACTTTTCATTGCTACGAAACGAAATTCTTTTGGGGTAAAAATTTGTTTCGATTGCTTTCCAAGATGGCAGTCATTCTTCGAATGTTACAAGATCTAGATGCCAAGACTACAAACGTCATTTCGATTTTCATTAACTATTGTGAATAACGTTGGGTTAATTACTTTTTAGATGGTTTTAAAAATATATGGGCGTATATACATACACATTTAGCATACGTTGATAATGAAAATAAAGAGTATGTATATATAAACCAATTTTATATTAAATATATATTTATTTACTGTATATATAAAAAATTGCAATTATTAACGTTTTTTAAAAATAGAAATTAAAAAAAAATTAAATTCAGATTTAAAAACTATTTTTACTTCTGAATTGTTTTTTCAAGCCTTTCAGCGTCTAATTTATGGTAATTTAATTTTTCAACTTAAAGCTGCTGCATCCCTTGAAAGCCATATGCTTTAAAAAATATGGGATCGATTCATTTTCAGAAGAAGGTCCATCTCGAACTATATAAATTAGGAATGCTTTTTAAACATGAAGATATTTTTCTTTTTCCGTCTTTTGAATTATTTTAGATGACGCGTCGCTCAATTTTTTAGTTTGAAGAAGGAGCTGTAAAATATATAAAAAAAATTCAACTTTTGTCTATTTATTAAATAAAAAGATTAAAATGCTCATTAGAAGAATCATTCTCTCTATAAATAATTTTGGCTGATAATAACAAAAAGGATGATAAAAGAAACCAATACTCCCATTTTGAATGTAAATGTTTTATGGCAGGCACTCAAAGAATGATGTGAAAGTTATATACGCCAAGCTTTTATAGTGACCGTTACAACAGTAAAATTTCTAAACTTTCACAAGCCAATATACTCTTTTATTTCATTAAAAGTATGATCCTAATAATAATAAAAAAATTCAACTCAAAATTCGTACGATATTTTTGTGTGAAAAGTGTCGGTTCTAGATAGAGATAAAAAAAATTGTTACAGTCTATTTTTATAATCCAACTGTTTGGGGATCTCTCATCAGCTGCATTACATGTCACTTTTCATCCTCGTATTCTATTTATGAAAATCATATGTGAATTGGATATTCTGCTCCATTATTCATGGAATTTGCAAATCAAATTGTTGTGAGTGCAGCAGTTCCATCTGCATTCATTAGGTGAAAGAAAAAGTGAACAATTTAGCAAGTTATTCGAGACAACTCTACTCGGCACTTTTTCAACATTTAGCGGTCATCTATACACTTATAGTTCATACCGACACAAAATTTCGTTACAATCATTTCGTACATGAGAGGTGCTGTACTATGTTACAACCATTATAGAAACAGTAACGTTCAACAGCGACGATGGGATATGCGAGCATCGCATGGCACTGGACATCACAGGGATACTACGAGGTCTGTAAGCACTGGACAGTTGAAGCGCTTCGGTCTGTGCGCTCATTGCATCCACTGGTCATGCATTTCAACAGTTAAGAGAACTGAATAAACGGAGGGGGGGTACATTTCAACTTCGTTTGAGCTTATCTTTATCAAAAAGTAAGTTAGTCTGCGTAACTTGTTTCAGACCTGGCAAATTAGCAATTTTATTTAAATCAAAGAAAAATATCAGCAATATCTATAGACATCAGTGCAGTAAACTCCAGATAATCCGTGGAAATGTAGGACACGGCAAACGCGGCAAAATGGCACAGATGGACATAACGATTTTGTAAAATTTTTATTTACAATAAAAACCTACACATACAATTAAAATTTAATAATCCATAGGTTTTTCTCTCCTAACAAGATGCTTTTTTTTAAATCAAAAATAAATCGATAAAAATGAAATAATCTTTTGTCGTCATAATATTTTATTTCTTGCGATAGTGGTGTTTAACAGCATTTGACCTAGAGCTTATTGATTTACACCCACTAACTGAATGCAGAACTTTTTTTCTCCCAAGCCTGAGGTCGCTTTGTTACACTTTATAACGTGCGTGACAAAACGACCAAAAGGCCAAAGAGCCTCGCTAATCCGAATCTATCAGCATCAGCCGATTGACTATTTATGCGGAATACATTCGAATTCAAATAACCAGATGAAAGTTGTTTTTAAACACTTTTATATAATTTTACATATGTAAAGATATAATTTTGTAACTGAGTTTTAAATCAGGTCTCTTATACATTTTAGCATTTTGAATAATTAATTGACGATTACTTAAATAAATTAAATTTCTATTCCACGTCAGTGACGTCATTATTAGGGAAATTGAAAAATGGGTGCCGAATTTCTCTGGTCTAATAGAATTTAAAATTTTTAAATTACTGCTTTTATTTGCCTTTTAAACGAGTAAAAGAATATTTATCTTTTCACTTTTCATTAGAAAAATTACAGAATTTGGTTGTCTCCAGAGTGTATTTTAAAGTTCGAAGTTTTGTTCACAATCAGAAAGGGTAAATAATATTTTTCGCTTTCGTGTATAGTTAAATCAAGCAATTATTATCGGATATTTGATCCTGATTTTTCTTTCGGAATTGTACGACAGATCTTGAAACAAAGAAACAAGTTTAGGAGCGTAGCTCTCTCTCTAGCACTAAGCGTAATTTCGATACATAATGTTGCATTATTCCGTTGCTGATCTACCCAAAAGATATAAGAGTTATCCAATGTTTTTCATATTAATGAATAATTTTTTATGGTCGTTAATATTCTGTACAGATTGAAATTTTTTAGAATAATTATTCAATATCATTTTTGAAAATTTGAAGGCCTAATGTTGGATACAGTAGATCACTTATTTTAGTTCTATGAACTACTGCCTTAATTAACGCTAAATTATTAATATTTATAAGGTCTTTATAGCTTTCTGTCCCACCCGAAAATTTGCTCATTAAAAGAGGTATCGTCTTGATTGCACCTTTGATGTGTTCTAATTTTCCATCTGCTTCATTATTAACCATGCCACCCAAACATAAAAAAGGGTATAAAAAAGAGTATTTTATATCATACTTGTCTTTGAACTTATATTTTTATAATCATGAGTCTTCCTGCAACTCTGGGGTCAAGAAAAATGAATCTCCGCATGATTTATTAGATTTATAATATAGTTTCATTGGGAAGTCTTCAAACATCCTCCGTCCAGTGCAGATATGTCTCCAAGCAATGAAAAGTCAAAATGTCAAAGTTCTGACATTAGAAGCTGCAGAATATAGTGGAAAACTGGATCCATTAACAACTCGGGAGTTTATGCACCGAAGTCATCTGCTGATGCTTGAGAGCAATGCCCAGGACTAGAGGGTCAGTATCAATTATTTTTACACATCATGCTGCACATGAAATACAATGGAAATATTTTGCAAGATATTCTTTAGATATGAGTGTAATCTGTTTTAGACATATTTTTTTTTTACATAAGCTCCATATAAATATAGAAGATGAATTTTACATGTGACATATAGAGCTTACGCACACATTTTTTAAGTACCTTTACCAAAACGAGTATATTTTGAGGGTGTCAGGAATGGATCAAATTCGTATGTTGGTATAAAGAATTCAGAATTTAAAAATTGGATTAAAACTGATACCCTTCCCCCAGGATATTGTGAACAAATACAATTCGCGCCTTGCATTGCTGCTTAGAGACACTTAAGTAGATACTCACGCCGGTTAAGAGTAAGGGATGAAATTTTCAATTCGACTTCTTTGGATTTCATTCGAACCCTGTCACTTTTTTCTGTTCGTGTGGGAGAAGAAAAAGGAAATAAAACTTATTGTACAACATATTTTACATGATTTCGCGTTGTCAGCTGCACTGTGGTCCTTCTCATGCAAAATAGTTTTCGAATGTATCATGTAATGGCTACATTTTCCTCATTTCAATAACTTGAAAAACCCTTTTTTAGAGTAATTCCTGGATGGCATATGATTGAGAAAGAGGAATGAATAAATGTTTGATTTGTAGAAATATATATTTTGTGCATAATTCAGATTGCTATTAATTTAATAAATAATTCAATTTTATTTGTTGAAAGTTTATTTTAAAGGAGTCTAAAGAATTAATTTAATACGAACATTTATGATTTTAATCTCATATTTTTGTTTTTCCATTCTTTTATTTATTTTCCATATTTTATAAGAAGTTTATATTTTAATTTCAATTAAAAAATTTTTTTTCTCCTCTGTTGTTTTTTTAGAGAGAGCGCGAAACTTTATAAAATGTTTTTAAGGACTTAAGAAATAAAAATTTCTGAAACTGGTTCAAAATAAAGGAGCAAAAATATCGAATGAAAAACAAAATTATACTCAGATGTCTTGAAAGTAGTTATTAAAAATATTATTACTGTTCATCCTTTTTCAGGAAAAAGAAAATTATTATTTGCGCCCATTGTAAAATAAATAAAAATTTGAAAGGATTCAGTTTTAAGGCTGAATGCTTTGCAAATTAATAATTATAAAAGGAAGATTACCGTTAGGATTTTTTTTTAAATAATAATTCAAACATTTGTCTGTCTCTCCTTCCCATTCTGAATCTTAGACAGGAAAACCCCCCTAGTGTGATGTCACAGTTTTACACCAGCTAAATATCAGGAATAGAAAATATAAAAAAGGCATGCAACCGGCTAAAATTAGAGATTTCATAATGTTGGCGATCGTAATTCCACGCTTCTAATCGAAAATTTGCAGAGCCGCAGATCAGAAATCCTTTCAGGGTATATCTTTATGTATCCAAAAACAGCGCCTACAGATTTAGCAGAAGAGAAAATTCAAAAAACCTATTCTACTTAAGATGCAGGAGAATATAATTCACCATAATAAGCACACTTAAGATTGCACTAATGGAATACTTCGCGAATATCTATTAAGACTCCATAAAAAGCAAGGCCAAACTTTAGAGATATTTTTTCAAAGGAAACCTTTTTATAATTTAAAGGTTTTCATCAGAGTTAGCAACTTAAATCACTCCTAGAGTTGCGACCGCCACAGTTCTAAAAGGTCGAGGTATTTATTTTTTATTGCATCGCTACTTGATTCCAATGATGCTGTAAAGAAAACATCGAGGAAAAAAGTGTCCTCTATCAGCATCGTCAATTTACACTTCCATTTCTGAAAAAAAAAAATGGCGATTGTGGCTTTAAAAACCGCCAAATATTTAACACATTTTAAATAATATTGAAAAGCTGGTGTAAAACAAAATCATTTTCATATTATTGATACTGCATTGTGTCGCGCTCTTGCAGATTACATCTTGGAATTCCTGGCACAGCTGGCGACGGTGACATCGCCAAAGACAACCCCTTTGCGATGTTCTTCCGAATTCGTCGAAGGTTGCTTCAGGAGCGGCTTGCAGGACTTTCCGGCCACGGTCATCGGGTGGTGCTGCTGGTGGAAAGTGGAATTCCTATGGGTAGTCGACATGGTCTCGGTCATGGTGTTGTACTCGGAAGCTCGGGAAGTTCCATCGGAGAGTGGTCGTTGCAGGGAGGGGAAGCAAAAGCACAATTTTTGGGCGATCCAATTGCAGAAGGGAAGCCTTCTGGGAAGAAATACGAAAATGCATTGTCATCACCCTCAATGAACCACTCTATAAGGAGAAGATCTGAACATATTAAAGCTTTGAAATAACTTGGAAAGTTCATTCTACAAAATAATAATAATAATAATAATAATAATATGGTTTTAAAAAACATAAATATAAACGAGCATTAGTGTTCCTTGAAGACAATGAAAAACATTTATTCCTACAAAATATTCCCTTTTAAAAAAATAATCACAGTTTTTAAGAAATTATCTTTTAAATAAATTTAAAAAGATATTAAATTTGAACTAGATGGCTCTACCCCCTGCTCGCTTATGTTCGCCAACCCTCAGTAACTGGCTAATGCATGCTCACTTTTCTCGCTCGCCATCAAATAAACCTCTTCAGTATAGCAACAGATATATTCAGATTTGATTTATTTCAAAACATAATAAAACAATGAAAGAAATAAAAAAATATATGGCAAAAAGTGCATTCGATATTAAATCTTAGAAAAGTTCTTTGTAAACACATATAACCTCATTAAAAAATCATATACATCCACTTACAAAACAAATTCATAAAATTGTGCTTTAATCTCAATTGCTCAAATTTGGAAGCTACACTACAAAAACAGAATAAGAATTTGATATTTACAAAAAAATAAATTGTTTGAAAGCAGCTATATTCAAATTCAGTTAATTCCAAAGTAAGATAAAACAGTGAAAGAAATAATAAAAAATGTATGGAAAAAGTGCATTCGATAGTTAAACTTTAGAAAAATTCTTTGCAAACACAAAGAATTTATTTAGGAATTATGTTCCTACACCACCGAAACAAATTCAAAAAAATTGTGCTTTCTCATAATTTTTCGAATTTGAAAACTATACCATAGAAAAAAAAATTGAAAAAATAACTATTTACAAAATATGCTGAGATTTTCTTGAAGTGTGAAGAATCAACGGCAGAAAACAAGAAAAGACAGGTTAGAGAACAGAATATGTCCTGAAATATATTGAAAATTGAACCGCAGAATCAAGATATATTCTTACTTTTAAAATCGATAACCATGAGCAAAAAATTCAAATCTTCTTTGCCAACTGAGTATTATATTTAGTCTGTTTTAAACGAAATGCTGATCAAAAAATTGAGAAAATAAAATTTTTACATCAGCCAGATATTATTTGATTAAAACTTCTTGTTATATACAATTTACAATTTCTTTATTTTGTGCTAGAATGGTAACCGAGTCAAAGGATTTAACAGAACGGATTAAGTGAGAAGCCCACATATAACTGCCCATGAGTAAAAACAGGATTATTTAGTATCAAACAAATTTTTCCAAGGTTTGTCCTTGTGTTTTATTAATTTTTATGCTATAATCCAAACAAATTGGAAATTGCTTTTGTTTAAATTTAAATGGCAAATTACCCTCCGAAAGTGTAAGGGGTATTAGTGGTATAAAGTATGTTTCATCATTTGCAGAATTAATGCATTTTGACTCTATAATATTACGCTGCAATTTCGTTATAATTAAGATAGTTCCATTGCCCAAATCTTTGGTTGGATCTAAATTTCGCAATTACATAATAGTACATCCTGGCTTTAAATACAATTTATATGGTGGCATTCCTGTAGGTGTTTAAAGAATTGAGAAATTATTCATGTAGGTGTTTAAAGAATTGAGAAATTCTACAGGAAATATTATTCTATCACTAGGATCATCATTAACCATGTTATCAACAGTTTCATAAATAACATTTTCTCCAGGCAAACATGTCAATATTTGATTATTTATTTCAATGGAAGCACCATTAGTAACAGTTCGAATAGCTCTACCTTTTAGTTCTTTGGACAAAACTGTGCTGAAATTCAAATCTCCATCTAGTTGTTTTACAGGAATTTGTTCTAAAGAATAACAAACATCTGGAAATAGAACAGTACAACCACTCTTTCCTTCACCAACTTCCAAGAACCAATTTGAAAACTTTCTTTCAGATTTTAGGGCTCTCATATTTTTAACTAAATTCAGTTTAATACATTTATACCACAGATTATGCTTTTTCAAACAACGGATACAATTAAAGATCTTGAACCTTTCAAAACAATAGGTAAAATTTGTCTGAAGTCACCACCAAGCAAAATAACTTTACAACCAATTGACAGAGAAAAATTATTAATATCCCGCAGACGTTTGTCAACAGCAATAAAAGCATGAACACGTGCCATGGGTGCTTCATTCCAAATTATTAATTTGTTTCACAAATCAACTTACATTCTTGTGTGTTTGGCTAATTGAAGTGGTATTTTTTCCTTCGACTGAATCACTGATCAGCAAGTCTTTCAATATTTCCGGTGGACGTAACAGATGTTTCAAAACTATCTTTTGATAATGGCAACATTTTGTGTATTTGCCACTTGAATTTGCTTATTTGTCTCAGTAACGTGCTTGGAAAAAAGAATGAAGTCCAGACATAGTCGCACAGCAATGTTCCTGTAGTTCGGAAACTTCACTCCATATACACAAAAGTTTAACCTATCTCGTTCATTACGACTGGATCTTCTTACGAATGATTTGGCAGAATTTTCATTCGATCTGTCTTCTCTTTTTCCACGATTTCGCTTTAAAATCGATACGGCACGACTTAAACTCATTTTAAAAATTTTGTCTGTTAATTTTTTATTTAAATTTTTTTAAACCGATGCAAGAATAACACTCGCATAAAAATCTTAACTAACCGCGTGTTTATGTTCGTGGGTGAGGTCGAAACGCTGCCAAATGACGATTAACAAATTCGGCCTGATTTTGCGTCCACATAAGAGTTATATATATGCATCGATAGTGTTTAATCAAACATGGTTAGTTTGTAGATTAGATATTCCAAACCGCATCATAGTAGATGACAATTATTTTACATCAGGAATACCAACATTTTATCTAGATGTCCGAATACATTCATGGTCCCGCTCCTGGTAATAATATCTTCTTGGAAGAAGAAATTAATATCTATTGCACATATTGAAAAATGATACTTATTAAGACTCATTTTTTTGCCGAAAACATTATATTTATTATATTATTATGAATAGACATAATTTCGACCGATAATGAAAAAACGTTCTTTAATAATACATCACACAGTGTGGAAGATCTTGCTAAAAAAAAGGAATTACAGAACGGTTATCACTTTCCATTAGGAACACAACATGGGCAGTTTTATGAAAGCTTTTAGCAGCCAAACGGCGGATAAGGCATAACAAACGAGCCATGAAATTAGCCCTAAATTTCTTCAGTAAAAGAATCCAGTCATTCTCATATCCAGATAAATTAAACTTTTTCTTCTCGTATTTTCTATTCATTTTTTAAAAAAGTGAGCATGCCTCCACTTAAGGCTAACATGCTTGCTGTAGTCAGATGGTTATAACAGCGGCCACGTTAGTCATGTGATGCATCCTTTTTCGTAGGTCGTTTCTATTTCCACTCAGGATCTATTTCAAGGTAATACCCGTGTGTTATGACAAGTGTTATGGGAAAATTCTTAGGCACTTTCTTACGACTCTAGGTTAGAACATAGACTTAAATATTGAGGAGCAGATTGTAAAGGAAATGCTATTGTTTAAATTTTCCAAATTTAATTTAATTTTAATCCAGATAGTTTTTTAAATGTCTGCCAGTGAAAATTATCAATCCACTCGTCAATTTAAAAATACATTGTAATAAAATGTAATTAAAAGGCTGTAAAACTGTTTTGTAACAGTTTTTAACTGTAATTTTTTAAAAAATATGAATAATTGCCTATTATTCGTAAATTTTGGAAAATAACTTTAAACAAAGCTCACAAATGAAGAGTAAAAGAAACAAACGCCGTAAGAGCCCAACTGAGAATGCTTGAAAGGTCATTCCCTCTTCCCGAAGAAATCTCTTCATCTGCTCCTCCGACCTACTCAGAGAAACTACCTGGCAATGACACAACGCAAAGCACTGCCATTTGTCATTCTAACATGAAGGTGGTTTCTAAAATTCTTTGAAACTTGCATCATTTACTATTTTAGGTTATCAAACTATCTCAATAATAAGAATCAAAAAATGAAATGAGACTATGTGAAGAAATATATATAATAAAATTACAGGAAATGATATAAAATTTGTCTTGTGTCCAGTAACACACAAATATCGTACAATATTGATCCATATTCGCAATTGAGTTGAATATGTAAAATATAGTTTAATATCATATAATATCACACAATATTGCACAATGCTATGCTACCAGAGGTGTGATTTCTCGCATTTGGTTGAAATGAAGTGAAATATTCCTGATTATAAGAGAATGTAATTTCTTTGTCATATAATTTGCATCTAATTTTAGAACCATTGCTTCATTCCTAGAATTATTAAATTAGAGACTAGCAACAGAGCTTAATAACACTATGGAGATATGAGAATTACGTGAACTAAAATGCGATAAATTGGTGCCCACGATCCGCTGCGCAGCCAAAGAAAAACTGAAACCACAAAATTTGCCACATCTGAGAAATTCATCCTCCACTTACAAAATTTTATGACACAAATCTAACTTGATCTGCTTTATGTTTGCACAGAAGGAATCCTGCAATCGATTTTTAATTTGTTTCTGGTGTATTTAAACTTTCTATACCAGCTTGTTCTCAACCATAATGAGATTCTTTTAATATCCTAAGAATTTTTAAATAAATTCTTAGAATATTAAAAGAATAACCGAAATAAAAGAATATAAAAGATAAACCGAATTTAATCTAGAAGTCGCAGATTAGTAGATAATTTGCGAAAAACTGATTCATTCCACAATATTATTACAATAGGTAATTAAAGACCAACATTTCGAAAATGAATAAAAATGCATAGAAAAAGTACATAGAAATTTGCAAGCGACCATTCTCTGAAATCCTTCCAGGGAGCGTCTATTGGAAAGGCTTCTAATCCACAATACAAAGGGCAAGCATAAGAGATTGAAATACAGAGAGGAGAAGTGCGGAGTTTTGATTTGCAAGCGCGTGTGAAAGATGAGAGTCCAAATATCATCTGAGTGGCGAGTGGAAGACGGGTGCGAAAGACTCAGCATTCGAATGATGCACTGCAAAAGGATCAATAACGAACACACATTGCAGGAAAATGTGGGACATTTCATCTCTTCCGATAATTAATTAAACCCCAGCTCCAGGAAAACAAGATCACACTTCTGTCTGAATAGCTATTTAATAAGATGAGTAATTAGTAGCTTTAAGGGACTTGGGATATTTATATTCTTAAAAAAATAATTTTTCTGCATTAGTCTAATAAAATTGTCACTGATTATGGAAACGTTAAATTTTTATGAATTTGAAAAGTATCAGTTTTATGAATCATCCTTGAACGATGCATCTAACAGGAGCTCCGAGGAGTTTCGCTAATTTTCTTGAAGCCTTTTCTTCAATTTTCAGTACACATACAAAGTAATCTATTCACTAAAACTGCATAATTTTTTTACAATATTCATAATTACTATACATAAGTTAAATGTATTTTTTCTGTGTAATAGTATTCATCTTAGACGCTATTTATCATGAAAATATAATGCATACTTATTATTTGCCTATTTAAAAGTAAATGTGCTAATGATAAAATTATACATAAATATTACGTAGATAAATTCAATGTAATTGTAAATTCTATAATCTTCCATTATACTAATTTTGGAGTGATTTTTCTCATAAATCTTTTCTGAATGTAATGATTTATGGTTATGAAATAGAGAGATATTACATCACAACATCTATTTGATTTGCCTTTAAAAAGTAAATAATTTAAAAACATAATTTTATTTTGCTTCATAATTAAAAATAGATTATTCATTCTATGTGCATTCTAGTCCAAAATGTGTTATCCCAAATTGCATTTTATTAGCGAAAATTACAAATTAAATGTAAATTTTCTTTTACTAAGAAATAAGAAATGAAATTTCGTCAGTTTTTGTTGTCGAGAACGCCCCAGTTCTCTTAATAATAAATTAATGCGAATCCCCTTATTAATCACAGAATGGGATTATTATTCTATTGATGTTTTTGTTAGTTAGCAATTTGAATATAAGTTATTGTAAAAAACGAAATAAACTGTAAAATCAATAATAAATTCTAAAATACAGTTGAACTAATTTGGATAATTGGACTTTTAGTATTACTAAGTCCTTGGCATTCATAATAGTAACGATGAAAGTTAAATCAGTAGGTGCCAAACGTACTCCCGCAGGTGCAGTGTGGAAGTTTGGGAAGAGGAGAGGGTGTCAACTCAAGTGTCGCCCTCGTCGTCTGACTGCGGTTTAAAACGGTGAGATCCATTCTCAAATAATCCTAATGCTGCTTTAAAATGAGACGTTAATTTAACTAAATTAAAGGAAATTTGATAAAAGTAACCTTCTTTGGAGGAGATATGATTGGAGAATGGGAAATGAAGAGTGGATGATAGTTCTGCATACTCTTCTAGTGGCACAAAAATATAGTACTATCCTGTATGTAATTTATCGATATTCTCAATATTGTGTAATACTCTAAAATATTGATTATCGTACGCTATCGAATAATATTGTTTAACAGGTTTTGCTGCTTTAGCCAGAAAAAAAAAATTAATTGTAAGAAGGAAATAAAGGCTGAAGAGAGATAATTTAATATACTGAAATCCAGTAATTCGGTAATAAAGAATTTTTCCTCTCTGGGAAAAACGGACCTCGACCAGCTGTCGCGTTTCAGCCTCGCCAAAAAATGAAATCTCCTCCGGCGGAGCAGGATATCGGATGTGATGCCAGGTGTCGCCGATCCTCTTCGTGAGAGCGACCCAAGAAGCCCCCACGTCCAGGGAGCAACAAACCAGAGCGTTCCTGGAGATAATTTATTGCTTCAGCTGTCAACACTTTTGTTTGCAACCGCGCAGTAAGAAGAGAGGAAAACCGACTCGCATTTAATCCGCCTTTTGGTACACTATGAGTACTAAAGCAGGCAAGCAGCTGATTGTTACAATTTGCCAATGCATATTTCAAATAAATAACAAATATACATATTTCAAATTTAATAGCGTCTCCTAAAACAAAGTTCTTATTATTAACTACAGATAGCACAAAAAAATTGCACGTTTTGTTGATTTTTTGTACCAGAAATATTTTTTTGCAAAACTCGCCGATTTTTATAAGCTGATTCGGAAATCGAGTAGGCTGAAACAATTAAAATAGGAATATTTTAAATTATTTTCTCTTTACCTCCTTTTATTAATTGAAGTACAAAAAGCAAAGTAAGAGGAACGCAAAATTGCTTTATTACAAGGTATAACCAATAAAAAGTCCCCTTTTCTTTTTAGTAAAATTACATATGGCTCCAAAGTCCTTTTTTCTTTTTAGTACAATAACAAATGAAGTCAAAAATAAGAAAGATTAGTCTAGTATAGGAAACAAAGTGGGATAATTTACTATTCCATTGGGATGCAGGAATTCTTAGAATTATTGAATTTATAGAATTCGGAAAATATTTAGTGGAGGTTTAATAACTTTTTTCTCAAATAAAGGAGAATATGCCAATGGAAAATTTAATGAGGAATGTTATCAAAATCATTATCACATTCAAAACAACAGTTTCTCAAATTTGTTAAGATAATACGGCAATGTCCATTGTTTGTAGTTAACAATTGGGCTTACTATCAATACATCTATTTTTTTACATGAGGAAAGATACTGAAAAATAGTCCTGTAAGGCGACCATCCAACCCGTCTGCGGCATCTATGTAATGAACTAAAATTATCCCTGACACTATCATTGTAAACTTCTAAATTACTGCTACGCTTATTCTTATTTGGCCCTGAATAAATTATTATGCAACTATGTAGAAGGTTAATAAAGCATAAAATCACACAGCATGAATAACAGAACCCAAAGTATCGCAGCAAATGCCCGATCCTAACCCGCTAATGCGCATTTCAGCTTCAATAGTGCATCACGAAAGCGGATCTTTATTCTGCCCTGATGGGACAGTGAAGAATGACGATAGCGTGCCCTGCATCGCCGACTTCTCGATGGAATCATCAAGAGTGGAGCAAGGCGTATGAAGGAGAATATATTAAAAACTTCTTGCCTGAAGTTGCGACAGATGTGCGTGGAGAAGAGGCAGTAAATCATGGGGTTGGCCGCGCTGTTGAGGGGAGCCAGGCTCTGAATGAAAGTGGAGACAGCGTAAGAAGTCTGGCTTTCCGGAATCTGGCCGTACACCTGCAGGAGATCGTACACGAAGTAGGGGCTCCAGCACAGGATGAACACTGCAAAATAAAACAGCTTTAGCAATCTCGCGCACATGCAACGAACGACTTCTAATCAAAGAGCAATCCCTCGTCTCTTCTTCAGTAGGATAGCGAACCATTTCAATTGGAAACAGGTGGAACTGTTCCCCTTGTGGTCAAGAATGTCATCGTATTTAAAAGCACACAACGTAGGCACCAATGCCTTAATACATTCAGTGTCAGCATTCACACCCGGTATTTGAACTAACGAATTAGATTGTCTCTTCTTTGCTGTCTTTTAACTGTAGCGGAAAGGAAGTTATCTAACTGGATGGCTCGGCGCAATTAGATAGCAAGTGTGCACCAGAGGTGTATCGCACGGCAGTCAACAACTTGTCAACAATTGTGAGCAACAATTGTGAACAATTGTGAGCGGACAGAACTTTTACTCAGGCCGTCCGCATGGTTATCATGGCATAGGTGAAATGCGAATTTCATGTGGTCACACTTGGATCAACTGTTTTTCATGAGATGTTAATGCATGCAGGGAGGGTGATTGGTAAAACAGTTTAAGTTTTTAATTTAAAATGGCGCCTCGTATATCCGTATAGCCAGTAACTATAGTAAATCTGCACTTACAGTAAAACGCTTTTGCTAACTTTATTGAGATAGGTTACAGCTCCCCAAGGGGAAAAATAAAGGATTTTCAGAAATAATTTTTAAAAAACGAAAAAACTAGCTCGAATAAAAAAAATAAGTAAGAAAAATGTATACTGTGCCACAATTAAACAATTTTTAAAAATCAATTCCTACTTTTTATATTTGGAAAAATTTAGAAAGTTAAATTTTTTTTAGTTACTATTTATTAAATACTTACTATAGTTGTTATCCTGTTCCTCTTTACGACGGTACGAATGGTGCGATAGTTTCTGAGGGTATGGGTCCCTGGGCATCCGAATAACGATCACCCCCGACTCAGTACCCGCCTATGATATAAGGGTTCTGTGTCATTTGCGCTCAATCCCATTAGAGCTAACTCATTAGAGGGTGTCATTTGCGCTCAAGCCTTAAAAAGGGTACCACATTATAACTTTTATCGTTGTATGTAAAATTTGGCGATTTTACAATGTGCGCCATATGGTAATCAATCATCGTCACAATGAGAATGACACTCCATATCTCTGATAACGTTAAAAGTCTGACGTGGGAAAAATGCTAATGACCGCTACCGCATTTCAAACGATTGATAAAAGTAATAAGCAGAGTGAGCGAAATTTGCTTTAAAAATTTACTATAAAGGAACATGTTCATAATTTTCCTACACTGAAGACATTTATAAAAATTAGAATTTTGATGCACTTAATACAAATTTAATCTATCAAAGTGAACTATATTTATTAGTTTTAGGAGGATTTTATCTTTTTATGTCTTAAAGTTTAATTTTATTTAACAAAATGAAAAAAACATAAAAAGTGATTTTTATTCAAATTTAAATGGATATCAATAATGTTTAGTTCTTTCAATATGTATGTATGCTTTTATGTATATATATTCTACAAACGGATACTTGAAATGCGCTAATGTACTTTTTTACGTTAAAGTTGTTCAAATAAGTTATATTTTTTTACAAAATAATAAGCGCTTCGGCTATTATAAATTATGAGAAACATATTTAAAATTACAAAAAAAAAAAAAACAGCTGTTGGTTAATTCTCAAGGGGAGAAAAGCATATTTTCAAATCGAAAATGTTGATAATTACTGAAATTCCTTCAAATCTGAAATACATTACTTCATTTCCTAGCTCATTTACTGTCAGATTTAACTATACATAATCTAATGTACCACAAACGATATCTTAATGCAGCATCTACTCGTACTACATTAAAGCGCTTGATTCTCAGATACAGCATCATGTGCTAAAGTTTTATTCGCAGGTAATAAAGTAAATTTCTGTCTAATTTTCTTAAAAGCGGTAGCAGCAGGGATTTAATACCAATTTTAAATCTATCCTAGATCTTAACATGAAAGAAAGCTAGAAATTAAATATGTTACTTTATATTTTATTCCTTCCTTTTTTATTCTTCTTTTTTCATCTCTGAATTTCTTGCCAAAAGTATAGATTCATGTAAATTTAACCTTTATTGTAACCGAAAGTGAAATTACAATAGCAAATGTTTGAATATTAAGGCGTAAGATAAGACTAATTTCATAGCTATGACAGAAAGGTTTCTGAAGTCACTTTTTTTTTCTAAAAGGCATTACATCGTTGCACTTAGGAATAAGTTTTTC
>JAOUZG010003113.1:181139-234415 GCA_026289955.1 Argiope argentata
AAACACAAATTATTATTGAGAAAAATCTTATCTACCATTCATTTTGACATTCCTTGTTCGTTGGTTTACAAAAGAATACACCATAAGAAGCTATTTATCAATTTTTGGAGAAACCAGTCTAAGCAACAATAATTTTTATATTATCTAAGTAATAAACTGAATTTTGTATTCAGAGAATAATTGTGTACCTGATTATTTCCTCCAAAGCAGAGAATGGATTAATGCTCTTGATTTACATTTCGTGAATCTTTAAGAAGGTTTTATATTTATGTCAAAACTATTTCCGCTTTCAGATTCAGGTTGACTTCATTCAACGAAATCTCTATGAAAAGCAAATTTTCGTGCCGGTGTCTTTTTCTCTGAAAAACTCTCAGGAGACTAAAACCGAAAATTGCTGCTTTAAAAGGAGACATTTTAGAAGGCCGGTTTATCTTGTTCACTATCAAAACGTCCGACAGGTTCATCTTAAAAGCGGACCTAATCGCTATAGCTCAAGAGTTAAAACTATAAGTTTCAAGTAGAGCTTTCCAGAAAGGAAACTGATTCGTAAAGAAAACGAAAGCGCAGACTATGGAAAAAAAAGAAAGGATACAAGGTATATCTTGATTGAAAGGGGAACTCACCGGAGATTCTTTCGTAACTGAGCGAGCTATAAGGATTTCTTAAGCGGCCTAAGAAAACACGTCGATAGAAAATAATTTTGTTCAGGATGTATTCTTACGGCCACCAAAGATTAAAGGCGCTGTAAATACTAGTGTTTGTTTTTCTATTTCTCACTGCCAAGCATACACAGTGAATCGACAGCGGAATGGGGGCGAATCTTCCGTTTTAATGTTTTTTTTTAGTCCGGAGTACACATTTTTAGAATTACAGCGGCCTCTTTGAACACAAAAATTCAACATATGTTATTATTTATTCCAGTTTATTGAGTGGCCGATTTTTTATTAATTAAAAACTAACTTTCTAGACGAAAATCTTCATTTCCCCACCTCCAAATGATTAAGGCTTAACATGTTTTCGATCGGTTATGTCAAACGATTCTGTTTATTTTCTCAGTTTTGGATGCATTTAAAATCAAACATTTTTAATTAATCGGTCTTTCAGATTTATTCTGAAGTACTTTTGAATTAAAATAAAGGTACTTTTCTGTTAGCCGAGCGCAAGTAAAAAAATTTCCAAAGAAATTTGGTGGATTTTTACATTTTTTGGCGATTTTTCGCTTTAAAATCGCTGTAAATTTTTTTCGGAATTCTGCAATTTTTGGCTATTTTTTGCTTGCTCCCGGATAAAGTAAAGCTACCAAAATAAAACATACTAAAGGAAATTAAAAAATTTTAATCCGTAAAACGATTTTGAATAATCGGCTTGTTGTTTTATTTTATTTCAGGTACACACTGTAAATAAATTGTTTTTAGGCTCATTGTGTGGGCTAAGTTTTGACATAAAACCATTTGGTGCTTTGAGAGGTTGGTAATTTTTTGGCAACGATTTTATGGGTTTATATTATCGTTATTTTTTTATGTTATTGTTATACAATCTTACCTGTTCATTTCCTTTGATTATTTCGTGCTGTACGTATTCTCGTAGCCTACTTTCTTTGTTTTCGATTAAATTTTTTTGCGTGCATTCCCTTTTTCTGCATGTAGTGATTTTTTTCTATACTTCCTTTAATTTGTGACAGCGTTCCTCAAAACTTTACGATTGGAAATATAACTGTTGCCGTTCACGTTACATTCGGCCAAAAATTTGGCTACAAACTTTTTTTTTTGTGCAAAAATTATTTTCAATAGCTATCCATAATGATACGGTTTGATGACATTTTTTATTGTGATCAGACCGCCAGTTCTCATACGTACACATCAAAATTTCCACGCGTACGAAGTCGCGGGTAAAAGCTAATATTGTATAAAACGCAAATGGGCTTGACAACGAAATCGCCCTATTTACTTATCACTGAACGGCAACAGTCAAATATAAATAAACCATCATGTGAATTTCAGATTGCTTCATTGAACATTGATGGAGCTGCAAAATATTAATAGAAATGTTCCAGAAATGGGTTCGCTGTGTTCCAATTTTAAATTAAAAAAAAAACTGACATTTTAGTTTTTAGTAAATGGTGAAAAATTAGACATACTTCATCCAATTTCAAATAATTTATTTTATATTTAGTAACTAATGTACTTTTGACTTCCTTTTCGAGCAGGAGCCTAGTAACTGCACGGCGAAAGTGCGGAGCAACTCTGGATCACATAGGGATCTAAAAAGAGTGTCATGATAGTTAGGGTTAGCGATGGGAACAAACAAAATGAATGAATGGTTTTTAAAAATATAAATCCTAATGGCCTCGTTTGCAGTAAATTTATATGTCGGGCGTGTTGTTTTTGTTTAGTAACTAATGTACTTATGACTTAGTAATGTACTTCATATATATATATATATAATTTTAAAATTAGTTTAACAATTAAATACATTTTAAATTTCGAATACCTATGACACCATTTGATTGTTAATTTAAGAAAAACGAAACAAACAAAATAAATGTTTTCATATATTTTATAATAGTGTATTATAAATTATAATCCTTTGATACTTAAGTAAAAGGCAATTCGAGCTGTTAGAAATGTGCCATTTAATTTGGTCCGTTTAAACAGTTATACGTCAATTTAGAAACAAGATATGTTATTCTGAAATTTGCATTGCATTTAATCAAGTTATAAATAATCTTAGTGGGCAATAATTCAGTTGTATCATAAAATAATGAATACGTAATTTGGCAAAGCATGAATCATTTTGGAAAATATAAAGGAACTAAATTTTTTTTACGCTTACAAATTGTTTTGTTTTTTGTATAAGTTTTAGCGTATACATAATGTTCCTTATTGTTAATCAAAGGTATATGTTGAGAATGGTGTGGCATTGAAAAAAAAATGATCGACGCATGATTTACAGCTTCCGCAGAATGCAGTCCCTGGTGGGTCAGAGACTTCAAAGTTTGCAATGGCACACAAAATGAATGACATCATTAGGTGTCAAGAAGTTAGGATAACAGAATAAAGAATATAAATAATAAAAAAATTAATAAGAAGAAAAAATAAATAAATAATTTTTATTATTTTAATAAAAAGCGTGTTTTTAATTCTTACTTATTTTAAAAAAGGGACCTTTCTAGTTTAAACTAGACAATGAGAGTAACCAATTTAAATTCATAGATTTTGATCGATACATCAAAATCTATGAATGAAACCGAAAATGAATGAAACTACCATGAAAAGGAAATTTTATGGAAATTCTAAGGCATTCTTCTTCTAAAAAGCATATGATAAATCTTTAATACAAACAAAAGTTTCAATTTTTATCACATATTTAATCAAATCATTTTTAACATCAGAGATTCGATGAAAATTTCTGTTAGATCCCCTTTTTAAAAAAAGGCAAGCGTCGTTTTCCATATTCAACATCAAGAATCTTTAAAGATTTTCTGCGGTTCGCCGCATGAGCCCAGACAAGAGCGATCCGTTTCGTGAAAGAGATTTTCTTACTTCCGGCCGAGTAAGTTTCTGCCTACAGCTCGGTGAGGAAGTGCTCGTGGAAAACACAGCAAACAGACCAGAATTTCAGAGTCAACAAATTTTCATGCAAAACCGCTCTTCGGGTTCCGCCCCTTCTTGGTGCATTCCGAATGTGAGGCATTTGTTCCCTTCCGCTCGAGGTACTGCTCGGTTTTCAAATATATGAGCAGACTCATTTTTATTTATTTATGCGAAAATCGAGAGATAAATACCATTTCTTGGAACTAAACGAAGGCGGATATGAACTAGGATGCTCCGTAGAAAGGGGCAATTTCTACTGGATTTTTATAATACTATCTGTTCCTTTTTAAATGAATGTTTGATGCTTCCCATTGTGTTTAAATAAAATATGTGTAATTGAATAATACTATCATACTGCCATTTTTTTAAAATAGACCTTCATAAGGAATAAAATCTCGACGGGGGTGACGGAATATTTTTTCTCGATTGTACCATAATAGAGCATGCTCAAAATGCAACAATATCCCAAATTTAAGTTGAATTCGCTTATGTGACAATTTAATGTGGAATATGAATACATGAAAATTTTAATTTTTTTATAATTTGAATTAATTTGCATCAAATACAAACGAATTTTTATTATTTATATTTTTAAAATAATATTAACCATAAAATGTATGCAAAAGATCGATAGCAAAAATTTAATATAGGAATGTAATGATATCCTTTTATCTCATTTAAGTCCTCATGAATTTTCGTATATCTTTATTTTAAATTAGCCCATATAGCTTTAATGTTAAAATTTTCTTTTATTTCCTGACCTATCATTTTTTGATTAGTTATTTCTAACACCTCTCTAAAAAATTGACAATTATTGAAATTCTCATGCTCCGAACGAAAGGATAAAAATCCCTAACGCTTACAGCATACTTTCCAAAGATATTTAATCATCGCGTACCTAAATATGCACGTTTCAAAGAAATCCCTATAAGAATCACTTAGTAAAAGAAGGAAGAAGGTGCGAACAGACGCATTTCATCACCTCGCCCCGTGTGCAAACCATGCATTCCAATGGGAAAATGAATAGAAGTTAATTATCGAATTTGAAAATGAAAATGATATCATATAGTTTTGTTTAATGAGGAAAAATGAAAATGCATTTTAATTTTAATCGATCGGAATTAAAATTTCTGACACATCATAAGTTTTTAGTAACATGATAGCGAAACCAATCGGAAGTAAAAATAAAAGCAATTCCACTTATAAAAGACATTTCGATGAGCACATGATTACATCGGTAAATGTTGATGCTGATGGGATATTCTCGCTTCTATAAATTCAAGCATTTATAAATTAATAATAAGCACATATTGAAAGATAGTCTATCATATTTGATCATTCGTAGATCGTATTTCTTTGATTCATGTTTTTTAAAGAACTTGCAGCTCATTTAATTGCATAACTTAAAAAGGTATAAACCTGCAGTTAAAAAATACCTATATATAGTAACTTTCATGAAAATATTCAGTACTTACGTATTAGACCGTCGACGCCAATGGTCACCAACAGTTTAGTAACTCATTGGCGACGGATTCAAATTTAGCGATAAACCGTCGACGCTAACGAAATCAACAAAATGGCGGACGACAGTTAAGGTTTGAACTTTTAAAAAAATAATGGCGTTTTTTGCCATTATTGGCGGTTTAGCAACTCATTTTCGATGCCTTCAAATTTTCCGATAAAGATCGACTGTCTAATACGTAAGTACCAAATATTTTCTCAAAATACATTTTAATCAAAAAATTTAATCAAATGTTTGAATATTTAATGAGAAAATGTAATTTTATTTTAAATAAATACTGATTTCATCGAAAATAACAACTATAATTGATACTTTGTAAGCAATTCAAATTATATTTTTAAAAGTTATTTAATATTGGAGTTGATTCATTTCATTTCATATAATGTCCAACAATATGGATTTAATTTTAAAAAGTTTAATTGCGATAGTATATATAATGCAGCAGTCAAGTTTAATAACAATTTAATAATTATATTTACATCAGCCATTATCTTATTTTATAAAAACAATTAAATATTGTGAAAACTTATCTCCAATATCCGTGTGGTTCATATTTAATTAAAGATTATGTTACTGATTCTACTTTTTTTGCTATTCCTTGTCGTTTGGTCATAAAGTTATTAATTATCGACATCCTATAAAGGGTTGATTACAGCAAATAAATATTCATTATAATTAAATTACACATTAAATATTTATTTTAATATTAACAGTATAGATTATTAAATATTATTTTGAAGTGAAGTTAGAGAAACTTTGCATGCCTACTCTGTTTTACTTTGTGACCCCCATCGAAAAATTCAAGTCACTCGCTTCTGTAAAAATAAGAAGTTTTGTTTTAATGCACGAGTCATGTCATTAGAGATGGGTAATTTTTGAGAATTATCGAAAAACCTATATATATATATATATATATATATATATATATATATATATATATATATATATATATATATATATATATATATGTGTGTGTGTGTGTGTGTGTGTGTGTGTGTGTGAGGTGCCGCCATGATAGCGCGCCAAAACCAGCGCCTCTAGCGGCCAAAAGACTGTAGCAGTTAGTTCAGACGGTGTCAACAGAAGACGTTTGTTGATCAAAAGATGAAAGAAGAATCTAAATTGCTTTCAATGTTTTAGTCATTCCTGTGCCGTTTATCATCATGTATATGTCCGTTCATCATCTGTAACCTCATTACCAGAATATATAAGTTTATAATCTACTGACCATCTTATTTATAGCCCACAAACAAGCCCCCACATAAATTTCAGAAATGGGATAAAGATACAAAAAAAGTGGATAATTGTAATTTCATAATAATGGACAGTGACTGTGAACTACTTTGTATTAAATTATTGTGCAAGATCAGACGGATCTCAGAACGACGATCTTTAAAAGAAAAAGAGGTATGTACTGATATCTTTATTTTGTTCTAAATGATTTTGAATGACATTAAAGTAGTAAACATTGCATTGAGGAATTTCCGCGCAGAAAAAATAAAAATACTCCATAAGTTGCTGTTTGGAACTGACGGCGACCGAGGAAATCGAAAGCGATTAAGAGATTTCAGCGGATTTGTATTAAAGATAGACAGCGAAGAATTTAATAAGAAGCTAGAAAATATTAACGATACATTTTCTTTGAATGGACTGATTACTGTTTGTAATTTGCTCAATATTTCATTTGATGGCTCGAAAGAAGAGATTTCAAAAAGCATTCTTTCTCTAATCTGTGACCTTGATGCTCTTGCAAAGCAATGTTCTAACGAAGCTTCGTCTGATGAGTCAGACAACGATCAAAATTTGACGGATGCGAATTCATTGAATTAACATAATAATATTTAGCTCGAAAGAGGAAATGAAAAAACAAACATTCCTTCCATGCAATGTGCTGCTTTAAGAAATTATACATCTGCTCCAAGTAATATAAAAAAAGAGTTATGATGTTGAATGTATTAGTAATTCTAGTAGAAGTGGTAGTAACATTGATAGAAATCCTGTTATTTTTAACTCGGGTATAAATTATGCTGACATTGAAAATACAATAAACAAATTTAGAGCATAACCACATGAAAATGTAACTGTGTGGGTAAATAATTTTGAAGATATTTCTGAATTGTTTGGTTTGTCGGAGTTACAAAAATTTGTTTTTGCTAAGCGTTCTCTTGGAGGAACGGCGGAATTGTTTGTTCGTACAGAACCAGATTTAAATTCGTGGTTAAAACTAAAACAAGCCTTGCTTGATGAATTTTCTTTTGAGATCAATTCAGCTTATTTGCATGAGGTGTTAAGTAAAAGGAAAATGAGGGATTCTGAATCTGCTTTAGGATACTTTTTGAAAATGAAAGAAATTAGCAGTTCGGGTAAAATTGAAGATTCTGCTTTAATGCATTATGTAACTAAAGGTATTAATGATAGGCATGAAAACAAAACTGTTTTATATAGTTGTAAAAGTTTATCGGAATTTAAAGAAAAGCTTAAGGTTTATGAAATAATAAAGAGTGATTCTGTTAAAAGTAAAAGTACCATTGTTTTCGATAAAACAAAAGCAAAATATGATTCTAATTATAGATTTACTTCTTCGGATAGTATAAAACCAAAGCATGAGTATAATGAGCCATTTCATGGTAGAAACGAAAACAAAGTAAAATTGAATGGTGGTTCTGAAAGAATGAAGTATAATGATTTTGAAAATCGTAAGAATAAAGTATGTTATAACTGTGGGGATCCAACACATTTATCAAGATTTTGTGTTCTTAAGGACAAGGGTTTTAAATGTTTTCGGTGCGGAGAATTTGGTCATAAAGCTGCTGAATAACCAAAAGCAAATCCGAAACCAGAAGTTGCAAATTTAAAAGTTAACTTCAAACCAAAACTTAACAATAAGGTAACAATAATGTGAATGTTAACCCACTTATCGATACAGGAAGCCAAGCGACATTGCTTCGTAAATCAGTGTTTGATAAATTAAACAAGAAACATCGTCTCCATTAAACTCTACTTTAAGTGGATTTGGTAAATGCAAAGTAAATACTTGAGGTTATTTTAAAGGAAACATTCAAATTGATTAGTTCAAGTGTAATGCTGATGTATATGTTGTTGAAAATGATGTTATCTTACGATGTTATTGTTGGACTTAATGTGCTAATGCAAGGTGAAACATTTTATAAATGAAGACGGAATTACGATTAAAAATAAATTTCAATGAGTAGAAGAAAGTGATACATTATCCGTCCTATCAATTGATGTAGACTCTAACGAATTTGAATTGAATATTGAACCTGAAATTCCCAACATTATTAAAGATGAGTAGTACAATTAGTTTCAAATTATAAACCGCATAAAACTAAAACGACAAGTGTTGAACTAAATATTTTGGTAAAAAGCAATGAACCTACATTTCATCAGCCTCGTAGATTGCCGTTTTCAGAAAAAGAAATCATCCGTGCTCAGGTAGATGAATGGTTAGAAAACGGAATTGTTGAACCTAGTTCTTCAGAGTACAGTAGCCCAGTCGTAATTGTTAGAAAAAAGGATGGAACTCCTCGCATTTGTATTGACTATAGAAGATTAAACAAAGAAATTGTGAAGGACAGATTTCCCCTTCCTTTAATCGAAGATATTTTAGACAGATTGCAAGGATCACGCGTCTTTAGTACTATCGATCTCAAAAAGGCTTTCTTTCATGTTGATGTTAATAAAGATAGTAGAAAATTTACATCATTCGTCACAAGTGAAGGTCAATATCAATGTCTTAAGGTTCCCTTTGGACTTTGCAATTCCCCAGCTGTGTTTCAGAGATACATTAACACTATTTTTCGACCTTTGATCAATGATGGTATTATGCTGCCCTATATGGATGACATCATAATTTTGTCTTCCTCATACGAAGAAGGTATCGAACGCTTCAAATGAGTTCTAAGTATTGCCAGTGAATATGGATTATAGATTAACTTTAAGAAATCACAATTCTTGAAGAAGCGAATTGAATTTTTAGGTCATGTCGTTGAAGAGGGTAAAATTTTCCCTTCTACCCTAAAAACAAAAGCTGTACTTAATTTTCCAGAGCCAATCAATTTAAAGCAAGTTCAAAGTTTTCTAGGACTTACAGGTTACTTTCGAAAATTCATTCCAAATTATTCTGTTATTGCTAGACCATTAAGTGATCTATTGAAAAAGGACTGTAAATTTAAATTCGGCGAAAAGGAAGTGTGCTCTTTTAATCAACTTAAATCATTGTTAGCTGCGAAACCTGTATTAAGAATATACAACCCCAACTATGAAACAGAGCTGCATACTGATGCCAGTTTAGAAGGTTATGGTGCTATCCTATTGCAAAAATATCCTAACGATCAATATTTTCACCCTACCTATTACATGAGTAAGAAAACTACAGATGCCGAGAAAAAATACTGCAGTTATGAACTGGAAGCACTTGCCGTCATAACAGCCATTAAAAAATTTCGTGTATATTTATTAGGAATTCGATTTAAAATCATTACTGACTGTTCCGCTCTAGAAAAGACAATGCAGAAGAAAGATTTGTCAACTCGTGTAGCTCGTTGGGCTTTGCTCCTACAGGAATTTGATTACACTATTGAACATCGTTCAGGTACCCGTATGGCTCATGTTGATGCTTTGAGTAGATCTCCCATAAACGTATGTTGTATCTCAGTTGATAACATCTTACCAAGGTTGAAGAAAGCGCAAGACAGTGATGATGCAATAAAAGCAATTAAAGAATTGTTAAGAGTCTCTAAATATGAAGATTATTGTGATAGAAATGGAATCCTATACAAATTTATTGAGGGTAAAGAATTGGTAGTTGTACCCGATAGCAAGCAGACAGAAATCATAAGGAATGCCCATGAGAAGGGTCACACTGGAATCAAATATACAGAGAAGTATCTTCAGGATTATTACTTCATTCCCAAACTGAGACAGAAAATTGAGAATATCATATCAAATTGTGTCCATTGCATTCTTGTGAATCACGAAAGAGGAAAGAAGGGAGGCTTGCTACATCCATTACATAAAGAAGACACGGCGTTACATACGTATCACATTGATCACCTAGGACCGTTGCAGAGTACTCATAAAAATTATAAGCATGTTTTAGCAATCATTGACACATTTACTAAGTTTGTGTGGATATATCCTACGAAAAGTACAACATCTGCAGAAGTGATATCAAAGTTAGAAATTCAGAAGTCTGTGTTTGTAAGTCCTTCTCAAATAATCTCGGATAGATGAACAGCCTTTAGCTCTGATGAGTTTGCCGAATATTGTGCTAAAGAGAAGATAAAACATCATTTAATTACTGCTGGTTTGCCGAGAGCAAATGGGCAAGTCGAACGCATAAATCAGACGCTCATCTCTGTTCTCTCTAAGTTATCACTAGAAGATCCTGCAAAGTGGTATAAGTTCACTAACGAACTGCAACAGACTATAAATTCCACCTATCAACGAAGCACTGATACTACAACTTTTGAATTACTTTTTGGTATTGAGATGAATGTTGGAGGACTTGACAAGCTTAAAGAAATGGTCGAAGCTGAATTTCAAGCCCATTTTGAAACTCAAAGAGAGGAGTTGAGAAAACAAACCAAGCAACAAATATTCAAGATCCAGGACAAAAACCGGAAGACGTACAACTTAAGAAGAGAGTCGAAACAATCTTATAGAACTGGAGATCTTGTCTCCATCAACCAGGCTTGAAACTAAAACCGAAATATCTGGGGCCCTACCTGATCTCTAAAGCAAAAGATGGAAACATATGACGTCACCAAAGAAGGAAGTCACGAAGGACCCATCTGTACTACAACGTGTGCTGAATATCTAAAACCCTGGTGTTGCTGAAAATTAACTCGTCATCGTAGTCCAGTAGAATGATGATTCTAAATTCCTAAACATTTGTTTTTCAGATATTTGTCAATTTTCGATTTTTCTGTTTCTTTGTTGTATTTTTTTAAAATTTCAGTGTCGTCTGGAGGACCAGCCGCGACCAGGACGGCCGAGAATGTGGTGCCGCCATGATAGCGCGCCAAAACCAGCGCCTTTAGTGGCCAAAAGACTGTAGCAGTTAGTTCAGACGATGCTGTCGGAGAAGACGGTGTCAACAGAAGACGTCTGCTGATCAAAAGAAGAAAGAAGAATCTAATTTGTTTTCAATGTTTTATGTCATTCCTGTGCCGTTTATCACAATGTATATGTCCGTTCATCATCTGTAACCTCATTACCAGAATACAGAAGTTTATAATCTACTGGCCATCTTATTTATCCCACAAATAAGCCCCCCCCCACACACACACTCACCGAAGACAATGACGAGAGTCATCTTGACAGTCTTGATTTTTGCCCTAGGAATGATTCCTCGGGAGCTGGCCCTTTTCCGATCCACTTCGTTATCGGAGCTGCTGCCACTGCGGTTCTTGTTCACGCAACCTTGAAAGAGGAAGCACAAAAGATAAATGATGAATGATTTAAATATAAAAATAAGATAATATAAATTGAGGGTTTAATTTGAATGAGTTGTACTAACGCTACATTCTTTTCAGCTGCATTATAATTATTTTGGGACGGACATTGTAATTTTGAACCTCTGTCAGATGACGAGAACGGCACCTGAGCTGACACCCTCTTTCCAAACTTCCACGGCACACCAGTGGGAGGACGTTTGACCCTGCCAGATTTAACGTGCAGCAGACCCACTTACATGATGTTTTTTTTTCTTTAGGATCAGGTCTCGAGCCTCAAACCCTCCGGTTCCGAAGTCGGGACCTCATCATCGGGCCTTCAAGACCCCTTCGCAAAAGCAAGAGACAAGTGTTTAAAATATATCACTCCTTTCTCTCCTGGTAATTTATAAATATTGGGGAATCTCCACGTTTCACTACTAAGTTCGAAAAGCTCCTTTTTTGGCATTATGCCTGCTATTCGATTTTGCCCCATCCACAAATCTGTGACATAGACTACTCAAAAAAGGCGTTGAGCTAGAAAGATGAATTTGATAAACAGCCATTACAGCAAATTTATACATTTCTATCAAATTTCACCTTTAACTAGAAGCTTCTCTCTCCGGCAGTCGAATGTAATTTAACACAATAACTAAAAGCAAAGAGAGCTTGAGGGATAAAATTTGGCACGCAGATTTGAAATATCTAGTGTAGATACCAGTCAAGTTCTGAGCTAAATCTAAAAAGGAGTTGCCCATCTATCTATTTTTGCACTTTCAGATGCGTGTGAACATGGTAACTCTAAAAATGCAATGACATGAATAAGTCAAATTCAGTTTGCGATTTTGTAACGGCAACAGTAGCTCTGTTTTTAAATCACAAATTAATTACTGAACGCCGATGGCCACGCAACGAGTTTTCTTATGTTCTCTAGACATTTGTTAGAGAATGTGCGAGAAAGTTTTGATGAGACTATGAATATTAAAGACAAATTATAACTTGCAGCCTCCATTTAAAACAATGAAAATAAATATTCAGTATTAATAAAATCTATTTATTTTATTCAACACATTTTGATTTATTTATTCAGAAAAATACTTTTTAAATAAGCAGTCTACTAAGAAGTTAATTCATTCGGACGAGTGAAAAGAAACGAACTCCCTACTTCGACCCCGGTTCTTGGTCGGGGGGGGGGGGCGAAAATTCATCCTCGTCTTTATCCGGTGTTATTGAATGACGTTTTGTATTAATTACGCCACCTTTAAATTTCCGACAACCGCCCCTTTGAGCCGGCGAACGCAGTGATTACGGGAAGGGACGATCCCCTTCACGCACTGAAGAGCATCTTGCGCGAGAAGTCATTTGATCCCTCATCACCTTTGATCTGACCGGTAAAGCGAAGACGGCTTGTCGACGGGCTGTATACGGATTGAAGTTGGTTTTCGAAGGGAAACATTCTATGAGGAAGAGAGTGAGCGGCAGAGTTCGCTTTTCCACTATCCAAGTTTTCCACTGACGTACCTTCAAATATCCGGAACTTTCTGTTATTCCGATTTGGCTGCAGCATCACCAAATCTTTGCTATAATTCATTGATCAAATACATATTTTAAGCATAAGTATGCACAAATAAAATCAATGTTAATTGTGATCCTTACTATTACTGCTTTATATTTTTATTCAGATTAACTGCAGGTTTTCTATTGTTTCTTTTCTTTAATAAATTCCTGCTTTTTTGACATTGAAATCTGCTCATTTTTTTATACATTTAATTCGCTACATTTCATGTCTGTAAGGAATTGCAATTTGATATTGAATTTTTTAAACCATTTTCTTATAATCTGGAACTTTGAAAATTCATACTTTTTGTATAAATATTGTAATTTGATCAAGAATAAATATTTAAAAATAGCTAATTATTTAATTAATTTAACTAAATTAGAAATATAAAAATCAAGAAATACTAATGTTAGGATCTTATTATAATTATGATAATCAATTAAAAATTTAAATCTTAAAAAATCCTTTTCCTAAAAAGTTTTTTTAAATTAGGTTTTTATTCATTTAAGTTATTTTAATTTTTCTATATTAATATTTTATTTTGACGCAATATTAAAGTTATTTTATGAGGAAACATGTAATCTTGAGCCATGGTCAGATGACAAAGATGATATAAGAGCTGATACGCCTTCAGAGTTCACACTCCATATTTAAAATTTATTTTAATGAATGAACTTGACCATAGAAAGAAAACTAATTGCTACTAATTAAAAAAACATTTTTCAAATTGCTAAACAATTTTTGAATAAATTGCCAATTTAAATGATGTTTTTATAGCTAAAATTTCAATCATAAAAATGAATTGTATTAACTATTAAAACCCTGTTACAATTAAAATTTTTATAAGCTACAAAAATAGACAAAGGATTTATTGAGCTGTCTGGTTGAAGTCAACTTTGTATTAAATGCACTTTTAGATATGCAACTTTGTATTAAATGCACTTTTAGATATGCATTTAATACAAAGTGCGTATCTAGAAGTAGGTTTTTGGTATAGAAAGATAAAACAAAATGAAAATTTTTAAAGAATCATCTAAAGTGCACAATAGTTTAACAAAAAAAAAAAATTAAAATCGTAGACAAATGTATGATTCCTATCAGAAAGGTTTATAAATTTGAATGCCACAGAATTCATGCCAATTTCCATCGCAGCGAAAGTGACATTCTCGAATGCATTAACAACTTCAAGAATTGATAAAAATATAACAGAAGTATAGATAAGAAGATATCAGTTTAACAGCAGTAATACATGGAGTTGACATCAGGAGGTGTTTTTTTTAAAGAAATTGTATTAATATAGAATTTTGTCTCATACCTATTTATTCCCACCATGACTACTGAACTGTAGAATAAATACAAAAATATCCCTTTATGAAGAATCGCACATTTCCTCCTCCCCGGCTGGAATAGTTTCTCAAAACTTTCTCGCATACCCTCTAATTAATGCATTATCCAAGAGACTGGCATTGGCACACAATAGTTGCGAAACATTTACCTTCGGTATGAATTTAATATTTTTGCAAGTAGATAGTTCGGAAGTATATAATAAGATTTTAATTGAGCTGTAAATATCAGAAATTATTTTATCTGCATTATTTTTTATTTTTGGTTTCGAAATTCCAATTCTTTATTATTAACATTTAAAAAAATCTTGGAATCAATCTGTTCTCAAATTCAAATAGCACCACTCGGATAAAACGAAATAAATAGGATAAATAAATCGTTTCATTGATTATCTTTCAGAAATTTAAATTATTAAAACTCCGTTTTCGATTAAAAAATGTGTACTGGTTTAAAGTTTCAGAATGTAAGCACAAAAGAAAGTGAGTTAGCAATTGTATTTCAACAAAACTGGCAATGTTCTTTTAAATATTTCTATTTTTAGATATTACTGTTTGGGTTATATTTTTTGCTAATTGTTTTTCTATGATACAATTGTTTTTCAAAGTTCATTTTTACAAGTCTTAAACAAGTCGAACGAAATAAATTAGAATAAAAGTTTTCAATTTTCAAAATATTATTCCAAGATAAAATTTGTTTCCATTTCGCCTGTCAATTTAGTTACTTTTCCATCCATTCCTTTTAGCAATGCATACATTTATTGAGCAGAGGATTAAACCCTAAGACAGAGAAGTAAAACTATTTATAGAATAATTATACACAGTATGGATTATTTATGCGGATGGAATAAAGATAATCGAGTCCCAGCCATTTTGTCACTCGATTAGCCGGAATGCTCAGAGCAGAACAATTCAGAAATGTTTCAGAGCAAACAGAGTAATGGAAGCTATAAGGATGGCCATTTACGTTCACCCCACGCGGTAGCATTTCAAGTAATATGGTGACATTCCATCTTTTTATCTTATTCTTTTAATAGAGACACTGTGCTTCAGGTCACGTCTGTTTCCTTCCAAACCAGACCAGGAATGCCTTTTTGGAGTACAACAGGAATTATATAAACAAGTCTGCCCAAATAGCTACAGTATAATACACGATGTCTCTATTTTTCCATTGTCATTTGCGTTCCAAATGGCAATAAAACAAGGAAAATAGACATCTAATGTAACATTAACATTTTATCGTAACTTACTAGATATAAATAGTTGCATTGCCACCTCATTATCGTTTCAATGTTGATCTATTGGTCCAGATGTTAAAGTAATTTTCATAATTAGAGCGTCATTAATTTAAATAAATTTAATCCACATTTTTCTTCAAAAATAAACTTTACATTTCTTACTAACCATACGCAATTAAAATTATTTTGAACTACAAAACTGAATATATTTTTATTGCCGTTCAAGTCACTACAAATTCAATATGACCATTATATACATTTGTGATAGGCACATGGGTGTAGCTACTAAATCCTGAACAGTTGAAGATTGCTCATTATGAAGACTCATTGCTCATTATTCACAGATAGGGGTAAAATTTGTTTTGTAAGAGCTGCGCATCAGTTTAATTGACTTTCATACGACTGGCTTTATGATCTTTAATTGCAATAAATATCACCCAAAATGTTATGGAAATTCTGAATGCCATTACGGCTGAGTCACATTCGTTCATGTGGGTTCACTTGATTGGTTATCTACGGTTTCTATAAGTTACTGAAATTTTTCGCAGCTGAAAATTGTGTTGGAATAACGTTAGCAGTAAAAATTCCGTTGAAATTTCTCTGTTTTACTGACCTCCTTATATTTTGTGAAAGTTGTAATGTTTGCAGGATGTCATGAAATATCCCCGCAACTTCAGTAATCACCGGCGTCCAACCACAACTTAAGTAGACTTGCTCTCTTGAAAGAATTTGAGCTGAAAAACGATCCGTAACCATTTAATTTACATGAATTGATACTTTTGTGTTTGAGACGAATTTGCTTCGGATGCAAAAACGGAACAGATTCATGAGTAAGAATTCTGTAATCACAAGCGCTTAAGCTGTGGTGCGAGACAAAGGATCCAAAAATGAAAGATAATAAATTAAAAAGGAATTAAAGTTGTCATAATATTTTATCCCAACCAAACGGGATAAGATTAAAAAAATTACAAAAGTTTCAGATTTATGATAGACACTTGTTTTGCAGACATACGCATCTACTCGGGCAATTGGTATAAAAACCGTAATGTGAGACGAGTCTATTTTTATAAGTTAGGAGACGTGCACGAGTTTCTCCTATCTATTATCTCGTTTAAAGTATCCTATCTATTATCTATTATCTCGTTACTGTCCGAGAGAAGAGAAAAAACTATTTAGCAGAAATATAAATTGCGGTAGCAAAGATTAATTATAAAGTATCATAAAATAAGTTAAGTTATAAAGAAAAGTGAAAGTAATCATAAACAGCTACACCGATCCTCCTCCCCCTAACGTAGACAGAAAATTCTGAATGATTGGACGCCGCAACATCATCGACAGAAATTAAGGTTAAGAAGGGCCACTTTTTTTGAGACAGCCCCTCCGTAGGAAATATGTTCTGTCATCGGTAGGGTTAGATGATCCCACATCATCTCTGTATCCAATAGGGTGGCGAGAATGACCATTAAACCGGAAGGTCTCATTATTGTATCTAAGATGCTCTTTGCGGGGTAAAAGTAAAAGTAACAGAAGTAATACATATTATAAAACGTCCAATTCGATGTATTTACTAGAACCCTATTTATCTTATCGCTAAAATATTTTTCATTCTTTCAGAAAACGCAGTTGTCTATCTCATGCGGAACGTTAGTCCACAATTCATCAGATCTAACGTTTTTCACAATTAGACTCATCAGTAAAATAATTAGTATGATAATAATGTTATTTTATGCTAAGGAATAAAAAAAAATGAGATCAGTTATTTAACCATTTCAAGTAGATTTATTGATTATTTTGCTAACCATAGAATCAAATAAAAGATAATAAAGATTCACTTCTTCCAGTTCAAAAATAAATCGTTCCCTTTTTAGATTCACAAACTCAGAAATCGACAAAGAAGCTCAGGAAACATTGAAGAGATTATACACTTATTTTTTTACATAATTTTTTTTTTGCGTGTCTGTCTGTCTCTCGTAAAAACATATCTCCTAGTTAAAAAAATGTGTAAATTTTTATCTTGTAGAGATATTTCAAACCATAATAATAATAAAAAAATATCAAATGGTCGTTAAAAGAATCATAAATCGTAAAAGGAGGAATTTTATGGGTTTTTGATGAGCCTTTTGTATGACCTTGGGTTTATAAAGTCCCTTCTATTACTTTATACCCCGTCGTCCCTTTATTTAATTTACATACCAAATTATAATTTTTCGCTTTTAGAATATTTTTAATTCAGAATATTTTTAATTTTTTCGCTTTTTCTTTAAACTTTAAAGAGATGAAATGAATTTGGAAAACGAAATTACAACGATATTCACTTTTTTGTATTTGAAACGAAGCTTTAAGACAAAAATTATAAAAAATTACTCTAAAAAAGGATTTGTTGAAACTAAATCAATACGAAGGCATGTAATAAATTTGAGCATGGTTAAGATCAAGTAGTCAATCTTTCTCTTCCAACCATGTGGAGTCTCAATGCCCAGGACTTTTACTCAATTGCAGATAATCTACATCGTACCTAACAAATACCCAAATTACCAACCAAACAGCTGACATTGGTACATAGGAATATAGAGAAAGCTCGGTCCTTGTCCATTTAGGTTCACTTAAACCTACTCATTGCTCAGGGGTGATGCGAGGTAATCATCCGTCATGGGCCTAAACGTGTCGTTGAATAGCTTCTGGATTCAATTCAAACTCTTACTCATGCGTTGCCATGCTCACATTTCTGAGGATAAGGACGGTACCGGTTCAGTTAACTGCTGGCTGGAAAACTGGTACTGGTACTAAAACTGATACTCTTAAATGTCTGTGAAGGTGGCAAGTCTAGTTTACTTCATGAGCTCCCATTCGTTAGACAGACTCCTTATTCGCTGCAGAATAGAGCATCAAGGATATAGTGGCCTTCTCCAGCATCTTCAGAATGTGGTAGAATTTATTCTAACGGATTGACCATGGAATTGGAGTTACTATCAATTTTTTGATTTGTATGAGTCCCGATCGTCTGATCTCTACAGATCTATCTTGCAAAGAATTATGACTTAGAACCTAAAAAGCTGCGTCTTGCTGGATATCTGGAGTTGTTCTTCACTAGTATATATTGCCGCTTGATTTAATCAGGCTCATAAGGGCGATTGTGGTACTTCTGCCTACACTGAAGCTGCCCTTCCTCCGTATTATGCAAACTTTAATTGTTGACCGACAGAGAATGTTCCAGGCACATCTGCTCCTTCTCTCTTACCCTCGTGTCTTGCATTAGAGAATGGATATCTCAGAGCTCTTTCAAATTGTTGGAGACACATTTGCATTTCTTTTGGTTTCATCAATTCACTGTTGGAAAAAATCTCCTCGTCCACTGAGCTTTCGTTGAGGCAAGATATACAATGCTCCAGTTAACAAGAGTTTTTTTTCTTTTGCAACAAACTTCCAGTGGGATGCAGGAATACTTATATTTAAAACGATATCGAGTTTAGTTGTTTGATTAGCCAGTTGGTCAGCTCTCGTTTCCAAAATAACCACTGCGACCACAAATGTAGACAAAATGGATTTCCAAAACATTTTCAAGCACACAAAGAATGGATTGAATTTCCACCACGAGCCTTTCCGCAGTATATTGTTGTGTTTGGAGAAAGATTACCGACACTGATAAGGTTCTCGTAGATCAATGAGCATTTATATATTATGATTCGAATCAAATCAAATTACTTTGTGTCATTAAATTAAATCGCAGTTAAGTCATTAAATCTCGGCCAATTCAAGTTTTTCAACTCTGTCACGAATTTTTCCTGTTATGCTTACGTTCTGCTATTTTCAGAAAAAAGTGAATGAAATTAGGCGGCAATTGATTCTTTTTGTGTATTTCAACAATTTCGGATAATTTTTAATGACCTTATTAAACAAATTTATAAAAATATAAACAAGTCATTGAAAAGATATATAGGGTGCATAGGAAAATTCTCTTAAACTGAAAATACTTGCGAACGAAGAGAATTACAGCCTACTAAAGTGAAGTAACGGTATATGAAAGCAACTGCGCTTGACCTAATCCAAAGAAAAATATCACCACTGTATTATTATAGTAAACAATATACTATATGCTGCACATTATTCAACTTTAGCCTAGAACTACTTTTCTAAATTTTAAGCAATACTTTAACTTCTTATGTTAAATTAAAAGGAATGGAAATGATTTTGAGGAACATTTTCATTAAATAGGTGTTAAAAGTTTCCTCTTAAAACATAAAAACAATTTATTTATCAAGCCAGGTATAATCTTAAATTACCTAAAGGGTAACTCTGCTTAAATTTTAATGCCGAATAAAGATTCAATTTTCATGTTAATATTACATTGTATTAATAAATGTACTACATACATCCTTTTTCATGGATACTTAAAAAATGTTGATGATATTTCATTCAAAATAATTTCAGATTCTTTATTTTGATGCTAGTGAAAGTAATTTCATTTCTGAAAGTAATTGAATAACATTAATTTCGAAATCGAACAGATATTACCACGAAATTCTTCCCGAAGAATATTTCTAGCTGATGTAATCATGTTTTTGTAAATCCTTCGAGTGAAAACGGAAATTAAAATCGAATTTTCAATATAGATAACGTAGAAACCATTTCATAATTGAAAAGATTCTGATATGAAAAATATTAAAAAAATTACAAAAAGGAGACCTCCCCCCCCTTTTTTTTAATAAAATCAGCTGATTGCTGAATAAAATTTCTATTTCCGATTCCTGCACTATTTTTTCCTCTGAAAAACGGCTAAAAATAGGAATTTCATTTTCTTTTGGAAGCAATCTATGCAAAATTTAAAAGACAGTTGAAAATATTGTCTAGAGTTTTTGACTTTTGATATTTTAATTCCACTTTTTTTAAATAAAGGGAGGACTCAAATATTGACTAAAAAAGACTTAATACACCAAAAAATAGCAATTTCTTAGTGAAGCATACTGAAATGTATATGAGAAATAAATAAATAAACTGTAGAACTTGATGTGCCTTTTCAGAGTTAAACCTGTACGTTTAATACAAGCATCTTAGATGAGCAACCAAAATATTCCCAATTTTAACTTCTCTAGCTGTTTAATTTATTAATAAAGAATGCAAAGTTATATAGTATTAAGCATTTGTTATTTAATAAATCTAAAAATATAATTTAATGAAAAGAGAAAATTATGCGAAGTAGGCTTATCTACTTATAAGAAGACTTTCAAATAAAGCGGTTTAATACTAACTGTAATGAGATGAAAATCATGTTTGAAAACACATGTCATTTCTTTAAGTACAAAAGTTAAATAAGAAACATCGAAAATTTAAATCTCAAATTTTAGTAAAATGCAAAACTAATCTTTTCTGCAATAACTTATCAAAAAATTAAAGAGAAAAAAAGTATTCAAAAAATTCAAGAAGAATTTAAAATTCTTTTAATTGATTTTAAGTTATTTAAAATCTAAGAAAAAAATCACAAAAATCACTCCTAAATATTTTTACAAACCTGTAATTTTGCTTCCTAGCACAAACAGTGTGAGCAGCACCACATTAGTGATGTCAGCGCTTGCCGACAAACTTGATAACCATTTGGAGACTTGGCGACGAATTTGGTGACTTTGGTGACAAAATGGATAGTATTAGAATGTTGAAGAATTTTCTCGATACGTACAAAAGAAACTGAGATCTGCCCTGATTGGCCTAGAAGATTTTCGACCCGCTCCCGGTAGTTATAAAATGTTGAAAAACTCAAGCTGAAGGGGATTTCATGGCGCCTTCAGTCTCCGACCACGGTAGGAGAAGGTCGAAAATGGATAGTCTAGGAGATTTGGCTAACACGTTTCAGGAGTTTGATAACATCTTGAGATCTAACAATGTAACAATGAAAGGTATCAAGAACTCTCCAAACCGTACGGAATTAATTGAGAGCCTATGCAGTAGCATGAAATCACCTAGAACAACACCCAGCATCTAATCCAACTTATCACTCCGATGTACACTCAGGGTTTATTCCCCTGTCCTAGAGAAGGCCATCAGGGTGTCGAAAGCTGCAGATCCACATGAAAACACAACCATACCTCCCCCCCTCCGTACAGATGGTGCCATCTAGAGTGACGAAAATGGGATCAAGGGATAAACAACACAACTGGGGAGACCGGGGTGAACAAGTGAAACAGAAAGAAGAAAATAAATCTAAAGACATAAATGTCGACACTGAACTCCCCCCTCAACCGAAAAAACACTCTGAAGGTTTCCACACTGTAAGTACGAAGAAAGCAGCAAAGAAAGCAGGAACCGATCAAAGTTCTACTAGCATTCAGACTGATAACAGATTTGGAGTCCTCTCCGAACAACCTGAAGAGCCTAACGCCCAAAACCCTCAACCCGCAACAATCCAACTAAAGTTAAACAAAAATTATAATCTAATCTTACAAGAAATCAACAGAAAATTTCCCGAAATCAAATAGGCTAATCAGGAATATGATCTCCATTCAACTGGACTCAGAAGAGGATAGGAATAATATCATCAACTACGTCACAGAAAAGAAAAAATAATTTGTCCTCGCAGAAAATTTTGAAGAAGACCACTTAAAATAATAATAAAAGGCCTACCTGGAGATACGGATAAAAAAGTAATAGTAAAAGAATTAACGAAATTAAACTACGATGCCATCAGGATAGCACAACTGAGAAATTATAGACTGAAAACCCTGTACCCTATCTTCCTAGTTGATATCAAAAAGAACAGAGGAGCACTTAATATCTATAACGAAAGATTCCTCTTACATCTCAGCATCAAAATAGAGAACTACAGAAAGAAACCTGTGGCAACGATGTGTTTCAACTGTGCAGGCTTTCACCACTCTGCAAGGAACGACAGGCTTACACCAAGATGCATAAAGTGTTGCGGTGCCCACAATATCAGCGAAGTAAAGGAGAAAATACAGGACTCAGTCTGTATAAACTGCCACGAAAATGGACATACCACAGCCTGGAAGGGATGCAGAAAACTCCCCAAACTTACAAACAGAAATGGCAGACCCAACTACGCTTAAATGGCACCGAAAACGATCAGAAATGAACCTGCCACCCAAGAAACAAGAGCCTACCCCCCCCCCCCTTTGACCGACTTTACAGACCTTCCCAGCATCCTAGAAACACTGCAAATGTTGAAAGAACTAAGAGAAGTACTCAAAGAATTCCCAAAACTAATGGAAGGTGCCAAATTAACCAAGAAAACTAATAAAAAAGAACAGAAAAAGATGATAATCCTCAATGCACTCATCGACTAAGTCACCTCTCTACTTCAAACTCTCAACCTGCAAGTCACTCCCTTCTGATTGGTCTCCATACATCAAAGGATAATTCCCCTTCTACCGCCACGAAAACCCAGAATCTGTCAAGTTCGCACCTTCTCACCTTCCACGCCCTCGTAGACTCCTGATTGGATGAAAAAGCTCTCTCACTTCTCCGACTCCCCTCCACCTTGGCCAGACGTCCTGCATCTCCTTCCCAGCTCCATTCCAGTCCAGGGCATTCAAGAAGCCAGATTCCTTATGCTCCCAGGACCATGGGGATAGCCCTGCTGCGCAGGGCGGGTGCCCCGTAAATCTTACCATCTTAGCTGAAGGGGATTTGAATGGAATCCCCAACATGTCTAGCGGTCAGCGCGCTGGGCTACGAAGTCGATGGACTCGGGTTCCAACTCCAGTCCACATCGAAGACAACAATGCCTGATACCTGACCACCGAGAGGAAGAACTACCGCCAGGACCAGGGATTAGCCCCTGCCGGGGCTAGGCACCCCGTAAACCCAGCCACTACCTGAAGGGGTTTTGAACTGAGTCGGAAGAGGAGCTGGAGGAGGAATACGTCCACCACTATAAACAAGCGAACCCGAATGGGAATTATATTCGTAACATTTTTCATTACTACGCTTCAAAGTAGGCTTAAACTAATCGATGTTACTATGTGCTGTATAAGCCAACGACAACAGATAGACAAGAACAAACACGTATTAGTTTTTATTATGAGCACAGAGATGAAATATTGATATATATTACCCAAATAGACTGATATTATAGATAGCTGTATTGCGAAAACAGGTTCCATCTCAGTGCATTCAAAAACTCATATGCAATCATCTACTACAATCTGTAAGTCTCGATGAGTTAAAAATTTTATTCTATCGGAAGTGAAATCTCAAATTGTGTCTTTCTCAGATAAAAAGAAATAAGCTAACACCTCATGCGTGTAATTCACTTCTTTTAGTGTGTATAGTAGATGAGAAAAGTGACACGATAGCACATAGTTCTTCTGGTTCTTCTGGTCTTATTCGCATTGATAAGGAATCAATATGTAGTAATGTCAATAGACTAATAATAAAGTAAAGACTAATCAATAGTTAACAAAATTTTGAAATACTATACTTTTATGTAGAACAAGCAACTGTACAAAATTTCAAAACTCTATTGCGAATCAGAATGAGGGTAAAAAACTGATTACAAAATTCCGTCTTGAAAAATGTAGTATAAAAATTAAAATAAATAGAAGTGGGAAACTATAGTTTATTTTGCCATCTTATTAAAACAGAAAACTGACAAAAATCAATTCATGTTAAAATAACGAAACCTGTTTAATCTGGAATTATTCTAGGAAGAGAAGAGCTGCACAAATTCAGGTGAAGAAATGCTTTATAACTCGTAAGTTGAATCCACTTTCAAACATGTCTTCAAAAGAGAACGACATAGGTTTGAACGTTGCTTTTGGGCGATAATAATAAGGGCTGTGCAACTTAAAGCACAATTAGGTGTAGAAAATGAGTTTAAATATAAAGCTGTTAATATATATTTTAAATTTTTAATCATTTAAATAGTTAACGATCAGGAACATATTTAAGGTGTCTATTTATGTTCTAAACTCTCTTTTCAAACTCCAGAAACTGACAATTATGGTCATAAAAGTGGATTGAGGGGGAATAAATCTAGAATCAGGGCAAGTGGTCTTATCCAACACCTTCTAAAGTACAAAGCCTCCAGACGGTCGGAATGAGCCATCCAAAGAAGTCTGCCGATCTCAATAGCTTAAGGGAGAGAGCAATGTAGCTTCATTTTTTCTCCATAGAAACACGTAATCTGCTGTAAAATTCTGGCTCAATTAAATACAAAGCACATTTACTTTTAGAGTATTTCTTAAAATTCAAACCAGATTTTTAACATTTTATTCTATGCAATTATATAATGAAATACCTATAAAAGGCAACATTTGAAAGTAGCCGTAAGACTATAATTAAACAGTATCTAAAGAGTTAATATACTATATTTCTCCCCCCTTTTTTTAAATGAGTGTAAGATGATTTCGCAGTTTTATTTAAAACCATATTTGCAAGAGGTATGTAAACTCTCACAAGTAGAAATATTTAAATCAAAAGATATTCTGATTATAATATTTATAAAATTTCTTTGATCAATCTTAAACAGTTCAAACCAATTTAATTAAAAACGTTTTTTAAATAAAATATACAATTTTTGACAAAATGCAAAATTAATTAAAAGATATTCTGGAATGCCATTATTGCCTTTTCTCATACATTTTATAGAAAATATCATGAATAAGAAAATTAAAGTCAATTTATTTAAAAAGATTTTTACATGACAAAAGCAAATCAAAGCTTTTAAAATTTTTGAATGTACTTCCGCTGAGACAATAAAATTATTTTTTGCAAAGAAAGTTAAAAATGTATGTAAGCAAAAGATATAATAAACATATATGTTATATTATATTATAAGATGCCCACAAAGTCAATAATTGATTTTATTATGTATGCTTTACAACAAACTACACAAAAATAAATTATCCGAATACAGTCATTTTCTTAATGAAAATATTTTATATTTCGTATAGCATCTTCCTCTCTAAAATGCAGTTCACATACCTGGGAAAGTATAGTTCTATCTGTACATCTTCTACATTATCAAAGTTATTGCCATTTTGGAATTATAAAGTAGGGGTCAATTCTTCAATGGGCAGTCTATCAATTCATCTAATTCCAAAACTTACTTAAAAAAATGTTTCCTATTTTTTCACTTTTTCGAATTCTTTAAAGAATATCTCCATTTATGCTAAGAATCTTTGATAAAATACGAGATTATGCAGATCATAGAAGTTTGTTGCTTTTGCTGTTATGCAAAATTATTTTCTTTAATTTCTCTGTCATAAAAATGGCATTTAAAAATATTCTTTATCATGTCTTAGCACTCAGTCAGAGAAAAATAACCAACGAATAACAAAATAATAATAAAAGAATTAACTCTAAAATTTAATTTCATATCAGAATGAAATGAATGAATGCCACCTCTTGCAGACGTCACTATCAGCTTCTAAAGGAACGCATTTACTGTCAATTTAAAACTCTGAGATCTAATTTTCTTTCTGTAAGATCTAATTTTAGTTGCGCAAAATTGAATGAAAAGAAAACGAAAAAGAATTTCAGGCAATCGTTCTATGTAACGAAGCGAGTTTTTTATACCTTAATAAGCGAATTAGCCGAGACAATAAATTTTTTGCATATAAATAGAGAATGGGAAATTTTTGTGCTCGTCTCTTTTTTCTGCACATTGTATGCGGAAATGGAAGTTTAAATTTAAATTCATTCTCATTCAAATTATTAAAGATAAGAAAACAATAGATTAGATTTAACATAAAAATAAATGAATTTTAATTTCTTTTCACTTGTAATTCTAAATTCCTTTTCGTACTTGTTTATCAGTGTTTTAATGAGTTAGTTATGAACAGTTTTCCACGTATTTAGTAAAAATATTAGTAATTCATTAAATTTTAAATTAAAAAGTTACTGCGATGAAAACAAAAAATGCAACATTTCTTTGAAAATGAGCAATAAAAAAAGAAATTAGCACCAGACGAACAGAAATACAAACAGATTCAAAGCTTTTGACAAATAATGATGAACATTTCTGAGAAATCTAATCAATAATAAAAAAAATCATTAATACCTTAAACCCTTTTCTTTGTTTATCTGAAATCTCAAACTTAGTTCTTATCTGCCGTGAGGATAAAGAAGATATGAAAGTAAAAACTCAAAATTTTATTTTCTAAACTTTGAAAAGAACATAATGAGGAAAATTTGAAGGGTTTACAACCCACAATTGAAATCAAAATTCCTCATTTCTCAAGTAAATAAGGGGAAAAGCAGTTATTTAAAGCTTAATTTGAATCAATTGTAAGATTAACGGAAAAAGAAAACCTTTTCCCCTAAAAGAAACTGTTTAAAAGTGTCCGTAAAGATGATGCAAAGCGATAAAGGAGTTCAAGATGCACTTCAAATACATATTATGAAAGCAAACACAGCTGCACACATATCAAGAAAACAAGCACACATTTGAAAGAGATTTATTAAATGGGAAGTAAAGCAATGAAGAGATTATTTGAGTTTTGATAAAAGAAATTCAAAAGCGTTTGGACTTATCAAGAGACGATTTGTTTGATACTTTTAGAAGTACAAATTTTAGAAAGAAAAATTTATTTTTTCATTCCATGCATTATTCCAAATGGAAATTAAATTAAGTCAGCGTTTCACTTTTCAGTGCTTTTCAGAACATCGAACACGTATTTTGAATTCTGCTTCGTAGTTTGTTAAATAAAGAATGATTATGAATGAATAAAAATAATTACTTATAAAATTTATATAATTTCTAATGGTCTTTTTCAATTATACGCATTACATTTGTCTGACATTTGCATTTGTTGTTTTATTATCTTGCTTTTGTCTTGTTTTCAGTTTTCGGACATACAGGAAATTATTTTTGATAGGCCATCCCCCCCTCCCTACAGTTTTCGACACTGCTTCTGATGACAAAATATCAAGAAATATTTCTGATCTAGAAAATCTTTTCCCCTTTGTGAAAAACAACAACACTTGATATCAAATCAGGGTAATAAGAAGGACGAGGAACACATATAACTTTGGTTTTTGAAAATATAAATAAATTATTGAGCAATTTTTTAATCCATGCTTATAAAGAAATGTACTGTGCAGTTAATAAATGCAATGCAGAACGTGCTAATGACGCCAAATGCTGAGTTTTTATTATAGCACAATATTTCTTTACAAATACAATACGATGTTGATAATTCATTACGTTTGAGCTGTTTCTGAAAAGTTGGGCCATTCTTCGATCAAAATCAATTTTCTTCTTTTTAAAATTTTTTTTAACGATTCTAGTTTTATTTTAGGTTAAGAAAAACTATCCGCTATTTTTCTTTGGTTTCCAGATACTCTAGTTTCTAAAAGAAGGCACAAAAATCTGTAGAAGATTCGCATGCTATGGGCCATCTCTCTATACTTCTTGTTGATTCAGGAATTTTCCATTTTACCATCAAATTTGTCGCATAAACTGGAAATGATTGATCCGTCTTCCGTTCAGCATCCCCAATAGCTATCTGTAAAACTGTCTCCCAGCGGTGGTACTAATTCAACAAGGAAGCGACACTACAAATTCGTAACAGCATTTTAGTTTGCAACGTCCCTTAATTCGTGCAATACAAAAATTGGAGATCTATTCATGGGATTTAATTTTTTCCAATGTGTATCAAATTAAGTTATTTAGAAAGAGATTTCTCTCTTAAAAAACATAATTTTGCATTATTATTTGTCTACGAAGCCATATATTTGAAATTGAATCTGCTCTCTTTTACGAATCGATCATATATGATCAAAATTGTTCCAAGTTCGAAGGTGAGGAAAATAGAAAATGCCAATTTTAGATCATGCCAAGAATTCTGTCGGAACGAAAGACGAAATCAATAATTTTTAAAAAATGAAGACAAGACTATTTATGTAAACACTTTCTATCTGAAGAATAAACAGTCTTGAGCACCCCCCCCCATCGCTCATCATTCGAAATGCGTCTTCAAAGTGATACCTCCTAAGCCGCATCATTTAAACTCCACTTTAAAAAGAGTCGTAATGCCCAACTTGCTTTTTCACGCCCTTCCACCCATATTAACTCAAAATGAAGGCTCGAGCCCTTACAGACACTTTTCTCAGAAGTGAAAGATTTTGAAATCTTCATTCTTCGAAAATTTATTTAAATAATTTGCAACAATGACACAGAGGGATTCTTGAACGAAATAAATTAAATTTGATGATAAGGAGAAACATTCTCTTCTTATTTCAGGAAGATAATGTTCCATTGGTACAAAAATCGAATGAGCCCTTTCCTTGTAAGAATAATATTATTCGACTGTTGTTATTTAAAAGGAAACTACTCCCAATCTATATGCGCAATCAACAGAAAAGAAATTAAGTTAAATTTAAAAGAAATTATTATGTATTATGTAAATAATTACTACAAATTTATGTCAAACAATTATATTTCGCAAAGAACATTATTGAATAAAATTTATTGAGATATTTTTAAAACTTATTTCTCTTCCTTTGAAGAAGTGACAGTTAAAATGACTAATTTTTTGGAAAAACTCTAACAATTATGTTGATGGGTTAATCTTGGTATTCATATATAATTAATTTCGATTTAATGCATTTTATAATTATAATTATTAATTATAAGTGTACTTATCTTGGAATATGTTTGCTGCCATATCGGGAGAGGTGTTAATGCCTTCATTCGGGTCTCGTGAATATTTTTGAGTTTCTCAGCGCTGTGAAAGTCTTCGTGGACTACCCCAAGAATGAGAATCCACAAGCAGTGAAAATCCTACTTTAATAAACAGAATTTAATTTTCATTAGATTTAGATTCATTTTCAATTCGATGAATTTTCTTGCACTATCCAATGACTCTACAGAAGACTAATATAAAAGAAAATAATTTTAATCGACGACTAAAAGTACCAAATTTGACGGTTGGCACATGCAGTCGCTAAAGAAACGTTTGAAGCGCATCCGCCGGACCGAGACGCGCCCATCCGACTGACAGACTCTAGAGCGAGATTCTTCACCCCAAATTTCAGTTTTCCGCGCGCCCACAGTCCAACGACGGTGATCTCTGCACCATTTCAATCGATGCTTCGCATTCTGAGGAGTGATGTTCGGCTTATTCTCGGCTGCATGACCATGGAATCCCAAGTTTTTAACTCTCGACGAACCGTCCTGCTGCTAACACTGACGCCTGATGAGCTTTGGAACTCTTGAGAAATGATCATTAACGAGGACTTGCGATTTTGTTCCTCTACCTTTTTCAGAGTTCTGCGGCTGTGTTCAATCAAGTTTTTTTCGGCCTATCAGTCTATTTTTGAGTAGTTTCCCTGCCTCTACGTTTCCAATACCTAATTACATCCTTCGGAGTGGATTTAGGCTTCTATAAAATATCCACCATCTCATGAAGTAATTTCCCACAAAGATGACATCTCACTATACTGCCACGATCAAACTTACCACGCTCCTTTGACTTACCCATTTCTCACAACTCACTAAGATTCCTTGACTTACTCATTTTCTCACAAACGCATAAATGCAACAGGACAACTACTACTAAAGCTTTTTTTTAGCTTTCGGCAAATTCAGTCATCCGCCAGAACTACTTTTTTAACCCTTTATCTACTGACGGTACTTATAAGTACCATCTAAATCTGGATTGTATTTTCGTAATATGGCTATTTTTGCAGATGGTATTTTTAAAAAATACGGAAAATGTAATCCAAATAGCAAAAAATTAATATAAGCTAAAAGTAGGAATGAAAAATATTTAATTAATAATTAAATTAATAAAGATATTTCTATTAATTAAAAATTTTCTCTGGAATTATTCTGCAAGGAAACTTAACTACTGGTGCAAAAATGAAGTTGGAAAATTGATAACATAACTCAGTAGATAAAGGGTTAAGGGTGTCCGGATGCTTTTGGTCATGCAGAGAAGAACGTACTGCGACGAAACTCCTTCCAACTTGCCTCGGACTGAATGGCCCGGGGGTGGAATGCCGTGAACTGAAAGCGACATTTCGCAAGTCCGTATCTGACTGCAGGCGAGTCGCCTAAACATTATTTTGTTATTTCTCTTTTGTTCTAGAATCTTCTTCTAATTTCTGCATCTTTCTAAATCCTGGACTATCCAAGTCATTTTGTCTTGTGGATAGAAACAGATGTAAGGTATAGTTCCTTGAATAAAGTCTTGAGCTATAGAGTGTTATCTTTCCCTTTAATCAACACACGGTTTACCTATGATAACTTCATCTATATGACAATATTAAATTTAAAACTTCTTTTCGTGTTTGCCTTTTTGTATTCGCAAGCAATTAATTGAAAGAAGAAAGAACGGATTTGCCTTCTTTGCAAATTTACTTTGACAGGAGTCTATAATTTTGGTGCAAAAAATACATAATAAACCTCATTCATCTAGTTCTTATGTATATGGCATACTATCGTTCATGGACATACATAAAGCTAAACACTTTTCGCCAAGTCTTAAATATACTGAACCATCAATGTAGGTAGGTCCGTTGTAATATTTCCTCTTTTTATACGAGAAAAACATATGTATTTCCAAAGCAAAAAAATTTATATTTTATAAATAATTTATAAAAATTCGTGGTCAGTGATTTTGAGACATTTGCTGAATTTTCTCTTCATAGTCTTCTTTTCCTCGATTGCTGAAACAAAACAGAAACAAAAATGTTTCATCTAGGAAAAGAAAGTTTCTTTGATTTTGATAACTCCAGAAGAAATCCGAATTTCAATTTTCTTTTGAGTTCTTCCCTAAAGCTTTACTCCTTAATTTCAGAAAAAAAGAGGAGCCAGACGGTAGCTCTCCAGAGAGTTAGGCGGCTAAAGCTGAGTTCACAGAACGCAGGAGATCAAACGGCTCGTAGAATTTATTTTCAGAGTGGAGAAAGGGATGGTTCCGAAGATTTCTTTGTAAAATTGTGAGCCGGTTTCATTTTTAGAGGATTTAGTGGGATCTTTGCCATCCAAAAATTGCACATCCATCAAATATATCACTGAATGGCGAAGATGTTTGTTAATACACGATCAAAAGGCTCCGCAACTTTCAAAGTAATTGTGAACGTAGTGAAATGTAGTTTAATGAGTGATTCGGAACAAGCAAAACAAAATGAAACAAATAATATATAAAGCAATTTTTTAAATCCATTCCAATATAGGTTAACAAATAAAAACTTTATTTTACTTATTCTTTATTAAATAACTACAATTAATATAAAAATGAATAGAAATACGACAAATTCACAATATTAAGCGGCAAAACAGAATATCCTGACATTTTTCATTCTCCTTTCTAAACATGGTGTTCGAATTCGCAGCCCAAGGGATGGGAATCCAACCCCATACCATCTCGGCCTGACGATTACAATTACTATAAATAATTGATCAAAAAGTTATACTAGCTTTGAATTTTCAATGCCAATTGAAATAAATCCAATTATAGTCTAATAAATCCAATTATAGCGACGCAAAATGCATGATTTTTCTGAATAAGTTGGGGTACTCAATCCAGATTAGAAATTTCTAATTTTCTGTATTATGGATGCACAACCTTTTCAGTATGGTACCAAAATAGGAAAAGGATCCATGTCGAGGTCCAAAGTTGCAGGTGAATGTTAAAATTTTTTATAAAAGTAACACAGGATTTTTTGAAGCAATACGCATGAATTATTTACTTATTTTACTCATGCACACATTATGAAATAAATGAATGAATGAAACACAAACATTATAGATATGATTGAAACACTTTACCTCCAAAAAGCAAAGATTTCTGCTAAAAAGGTGGTAAACATGATATAGAATATAGAGGAAAACTTTTTGGTAACTATACAGACAACACAATTTAAATTTTGAGGAAACTTTTATGAAAAAATTAATAATCAAAATTAGCAAAAATTAATGAGATGGCTAGGACTGAATATTTGAAGTTATTGATTTTATATTGGGCTTAAGATTGGTTGTGACAATATTTAGATCAAAATAAGAAATAGAATAGTAGAAAGGTCCTCTCATCTGCTATTCTAATTCTTACTTTTGATTTGTTTAAATTCATTAGTGGGAAAGTTTGCTCACAAATGAAAGTGCTGCCGAAGAAAGTTGCAGATGCTGTTTCATTTTGCTTTAAGCACAAAAATTCCTCGGATAGGTCTTTATAAAATTCTAATATCAGTTTTTCTTTATACCGATTTTTTTTAAATCAGAAATCGGTAAATCAATTAAGGATAACTGCATTTTCCCATCTACTAGATTTACATTAACACAAAATGGAGAAGAAAATACGTCGATTTTTGTTTGGCACTTTTCAAAATCTGAAAATAAATCATCAAATGCATTACGCAAGATTTGAATTTGATCCTCATACTACATTTTCATGTGAGGAAATTTTTCACTTCCGCGAGCTTCTCCTATACGAAAACTCGTACTCGCAGGTAGCCATTAAGGGAACAAACTGAAAAGCAGCGAAAATAAAAAGTAATAAACTTAATAAAAAGTAAATAAACTTAACGAACAACTGTAAACTGTTTATGTTGATGTCAGATTGTTTTCGTATCAGATTCCCCTCCCCCGCCTATTTATTTAAAAAAATCTAATTTAATTTCAAATTAATTTTATTTTTTAACAAAACTTGCGGGCCAACAACTTTAAAGGCTAAGCGGGCCAATTTTGGCCCGTAGGCCATAGGTTGTGCATCCCTGTTCTATATTATTTTTACTCCAAAGTACTTCAAAAGGAATCGGAAGAATCGATTGAATAAGCAATGTTTAATTTTAAAGGCATCAAACATTATGAAAATAAGCAGAATCGTTTGAAATAATCGGCCGAAAAAATGTTAAGCCTAACCTCATAAAAGAGGAAAAGTAGTTGTGATGAGAAAGTTAGTTTTTACTGAATTAATAAAAATATAATGAATTAATCTTTTGAAAAATTGTGTTAACATCAAATATCATCCACTACCAGTTTAAAAAATACTTGAACTTGAAAATTTTTTCGATATAACAAAAAAAAAATCGACGCACCAAGAAGGAGCAGTGCGATTGAGACAAAAAATTGTAGATAGGAAGACAATGTATTGAATAGTAAATTATTAAAATCCGAGAACAATTGAATCATTTATTTCAGAATTACAGTAATAAGTTCAATTAGATGTTGACCTGCCTCTAGCCTGGATACAAGCTGCCACACGACATAGCACAGACCTATAAAGTGTCCGAATGGTCTCATGCGATATTTCCTGCCACATTCGCTCCAATTGGCACACGTGGTCCTAAATATTCCGCGACAGATGCAATCGCCTCCCCGTAATATCCCAGACATGCTCAATGGGAGAGAGATCTGGAAGACCAAGGAAGTGTTTCACAAGCTTTCAGACAGTTCATAGCAATACGGACCGTACGTGGTGTGGCATTGTCCTGCTGAAAAACCAGCCGAGGGTACTGCAACAGAAATGCTAGCGAAACTGGTTTCAGGATGTCGTGTCAGCACCACTGTGCAGTAACTGTACTTCTAATGACGACCAGAGATGAGGCGGCTATCAAAGGAAATGGCAAACCAGTCCATAATGCCTTCTTGAGGGTCAGTGTGGCGTTCAATAGTGAAAGCAGGATCTCTCCTCTGCCCTGGGTGTCTCCAAACACGTCTTCGATGATCATCAGGACACAGTCCAGGACACAGTTGGAAGCGAAATAGTCGCTAAGTCCTGAATATACACCATTCCAACCTGATCGAACCATGCACCACTGTAATTTAGTTGGGCAGTGTGCGTGCATAAGTGGCAGGTGGCGTAACGATCGGCGCGAGTGTAGATTACGCTGTCTCAACCGTCTGTGAATGGTCATAGTGGACACGGTGTTTGGGATGAACGTCTAATGGTTGATTGAGATGAAGATGGCGATGTGACAGTTGATCGGACAATTACTCTGTCCTTGCTTTCTGTTGTGGCCCTAGGTCGACCGCTACCATCCTGAAGCTGAACTCTGCCATTTTCCACCCATCCATTTTCGAATCACCACATCGCTTCGACTCAAATGACGAGCGATTCTCCGATATGTCCAAACGTCTTCTTTCAATCCAATAATACCAGCTCTGTCAAACTCTAACAGTTGCTCGTAATGGTCATGAACTCTGCGGTGAGGCATTCATTGGACATAAAGATTTAATCATTTTATATATGGGGAAAACACTCCTGCATACGAAATTTCACAGCAAACGGATGATTTTATCTTTCGATTATTTTGTTTATATTATATATATATATATATAGGGAGAGTGTGAACTAATAGTAATAATTGAAAGAAATGAGCCAATTAATGAACGATATTTCTCAGAATGAGTGGCGAAGAGTCAGCATGAAGACTGAATCACTTAAGATTCACATAGATTGAATCACTTAAGAAATTATGGATTTGAAGTTTGTGTGCCGCAGAAAACTGTGGAAGAAATTTGATTGAACAAAGGAAGTAATAACAGTTTCAAATGGAAATATTCCAGTGAAATAAAGGAGATTCCGAAAATGGACGAGGAGAGGGTTATAATAGCATCGTATATTCAGAAACATCACCCAAATAAAGCAGTAGTTATATGTGCTCTACAAATTAAGATAATTCTAGGTGTCTCTACATTTAGAAACATAGTCAAAGACAAATACCTTTAGATAATTTTATATAAAAATAAATCAGAATGATACGCACTATCCTATTTATATGGATTCCTATGAACCAAAGAAGCTATTGTTTGAGTTTTTAATAAATGCAAGTCAGTGCTAATGTACGACCCCCACGAAAAATATTTGGAAACTGTACGAAATGTGCGGTTCACTCTTGTAAAATGATAGAAAACTGTTTTTCTTATTACTTTTCACGAAAATTAGAAAATATCGAACAGTACATGAAATCATTTACTTTCGAAATATAAAGTAATACAAAGCAAAGATATTAATTTATTGAGACGCTCCCAAATTTATTCATCGCCATTTCTTTGATTGGCGTTCATTTGAATACTTTCAGCTGAAAGGTCTTTTGGTTCCATTCGAATAAAACAGCGAAAACGAGGCTCTTCAAAAATTTTCATCCCTTTCATCACGGCCACCGCTCGGGAGCAGCATTCAAAGAATTGTAATTGCATTTATAATGTCCGTATTAAACAAACCAAACGAAATGGAACACTTGACGCGAATCGATTCTTTTGCGAGTAGTAATTGCAGTTGCCCGATGCAGTGGAAGCTCGGTCGTGTGCGGCGCTCCTTCTGTTCGTGCGGCGCTATATCGTGCCATAATCAATCACGCTTTGCCGGCGATAATTGTCGCGGCGCAGGAGATGGGAAAGTTGTAATCCCTCGCTTTAAATGAATTTAAAAACTGAGAGCCGCGTAGAAAATTATGTGGATTGCTCAATCATTTCAAATAAGATTACGGAATATGCGAACATAGGCGGCCTATTTTGTGAAGACACTCTGCATTAATAAGACCAATCTTTCTCTGATGAATATTTTATGAAAGAATGATGAATATTTTATGTCATTAGTCACTAAATGTTACAGTCTAACCTCCTTAAATAAACCTTGTATCACTTTTTGTATATAACACTCTGGTACATTCATTTTGAAAATTTTTCGTTCTATGTAGCACTTTAAAATAGTTGAAATACAGTCCAGGCGAATAGAGCATGGAAACTGAGGATATAAGTTCTAAGATCTATCAAACGTTACGGCAAAGTAACTTCTGAAGGTATGTACCGTCATCTGAATGGCGGTCACCAGATTCCACAGCCCTACTAAATACCCATGAGAAGTAAGAATCCTATTACTTATTCAAAGACTTGTCATCTAAGTGTTGCCCATTCTGAGTGTTCCATCGAAGAGGGGGGCAACGAAAGGGGGCAATGAAGTACAGACAACGGTCACATATATTTAATTTGATTGCATAGAAAGATATCAGATGATAATTGTAAGACGTGGGGTTTCTTTCATGTGAGGGGAAGAGACAGTGATCACATACAGTTTTAGACTCTAATTTTTATTTACATGTAGATACAGGACACAACACACACATAAAACAAAAATACGAAAAGCACACAGCCCGCAACAAAAGAAACAACATCATCTTTCGATTTTGTTGTCTCGGACCCAGACTGGCCAACCCTTTCTCCCTTCATCATTCCTCCATTCCGACTCTGAATCTAACTCTCACTCACATCCTATCTCTTCGTTCGTCATGCCTCGTCCTCACCATTGGAATCGCCTCTTCAAATTCCTCCTTCGTTCTGCAATCCGTCATCGAATATCTGGTTGATTTCTCTCTTCACTTAACCCTTTTCCCTCTGCGTTCTTGCGTATCTCCACAAAAAGGGTTGCTAAATGATTTTAGAAGGTTTGCCAAAGTTGGCGGACCTTATAATCATATTGTTTTATCAGAACGAGGATCATAAGAACTGTTACAAAGCTCATCATTACCTTCACGCTATTTGGTTTAGTGGCATACATAATCAGAACACTCAACAAATTTTATTCGTTCGATATAAATCTGTCATCCGAATATTTCAATCTGAATTTTTAATCGATCTTGTTTTCCTCCACATTCAAGTCTTTTTTCAGGTATGCGGAAGATTATTGCAAATTTTATCATCAGTGAATTCAACAGTTTTTTGGAATATAATAGAAATAATTAAAGAAATCTTTGGATCGGGGAACAAGAGAAAATGTTAAAATAAATTAATATGGACTAATTTAAAATAAAAATACAAAAGTAACTAGTAATTAAATTACATAAAAGTATGCCATTACATATATACACATACGCTATTATAGAACTATATTTGGAAAATAGAATTGGATATGAGACCATGACTAGATTTTTATAAAAATTGACTCCAATCTATAGAAAACACACACACATTCAAAATGAATTCACGCATTTTACCTCTAAATTACGAAGCAAGAAACGCGTTTTATCGAGTTAATATTTGAGCAAAACATTTCAATCGATTTATATAGCTTCTGAATGAACTGCATGATCAAATAGTTTATATGAAGACTATAGAATCGTTGACACGAAATTGAAAAAGATTGACTCATTCATTTGACTTTGTCTTGCCCTCGACTTTCTCGGATGTAAGGGGCATGATGCATTACATTATCCGAAACAAAGAGAGAGAAAATCTGAGATCAGGTTTCGGGCGTGTTGAACAACGTCTTTTTTGTGTAAATTATTTTATTTATTTATCAGTCTCCATTAGAAATACTTTCGCAGTCACTCTGATTTGTTCCCAATGGCCCTAAACACGATGCGATAATCAGGAACACATGTTTTGGTTTCTTATCATATTGGCAAACTCATTCAGAGAATACATTTGAAATAATCAGAAAGCATTACTTATTGCCTAAGAATTTAGTAAACATTTTCTCAAAAATTCTTAAATACAGTTTTTAATTAAATAAAAGCATTATCCGTTCTAGAATATCGTATATAATTTTATATAAATGTTTCATATTTTCAGTTAAGAGAAATTTATAGACATTTTACACCCTCTTCAGTAAGAAAATAAAACGTGAAAATAAAAACTAAAAATTTTGAACAGTGGAAAAAGAAATACCAGAGACATAGAAGGTCCCAATAAAATGAATAAGAAGTAATATTCCAATGAAGCAGTCAAAAACAGAGCTCCATTTCAAGCAGAACGTTCAATAGTTCTGAGATTTAGGTCGCCCGAAAGAAATCTACTTCAGAGATACCATGAATCTTCTAATTGCTTCTAAATCATCTGGCAAACTGTAATTAACCATCGAAATAAACTTCTGTTTAATCGAATTCTAACCATTTCTACTCCATTAACTCCTTAGACATACAAATAACGGGTATCTTTGGAGAGACAAGTTGCTAGATCAGATGTCGTCCTGTTTATTTGACAGAGGTTCCAAGTTATGAGTCCGTCCCAAAATAGCTCTAGCTTTGCTTTAAAACGAGACATTCATATAACACTTGAATGTGACCAATTTAAAGAATGACGATGTTATTTAGGAAAGTTTATTTTTTCTTTTTAAACATGGTGGTAACTGAAGTAAATAAGTAAAAGAAAATAGTCCCAATTATTTTTGTTGATCCCAATTTTGAAAATATGTTTTAAAAAATCGGAAGGGGGATTAAAATGTATATAACAATCAATTTCTAAAAATAAATGATTTCTTCTTAGTTTTTGAAATTTAGAATTCTTTTGTATCTATATTATTAAATCCGAAGTAATTAGCAGTCCCTAAATTTCCTTCCAATTACTTTTCTAGGTAATAACTATTTTAGTTTAAAAGGTATTCATCTTTAAAGTGTTGCGTTTCACTCGGAGGAGACAAGCGAGAAAACTAAGTAACGAATTTCGCTCAAAATTAGCGTGACTAATCCCTCGGGGAATTTCAGCGCGAAGGAAAGCAACGAAGGAAACTAACGTAGTTTTCTGTATACAAATATTGGAATTTCGAGAAAAGACTAACTCGTTCCTTTCTTAAATAAATACTTAAATCATGAACAATAGTTTGAAAAAAAAGGAATCAGGTTGTATCACTTGTAAGAAATATTCTTTAATTTAGAGTCAACAAATATATTAAGTTAAAACTATTTTTAAAATTTTTAAATAGCAGAAATTAGCTTCAATTACCTTTTGTCCATAAAATTTCGGTACTTACGTATTAGACCTTCGATCTTTATCGGCCAATCTGAATATTTTGCAAATAAGATTCTAAACCACTAATAAAGGCAAAAAACGTCATTATTTTTTAAAAAATTGTTCAATCCTTAACTATCGTTCGCCATTTTGTTGGTTTCGTTGGTGGCGATGATTTATTGCCAAACTTGAATCCGTTGCCAATAAGTTATTAGACTGTCGGCGTTGACGGTCTAATATGTAAAAACCAAAATCCTTTAGCTTATTGAAATTGAAATAAATTATTTCTGAAATACGCATATTCAGTCTTTCTTTGATAATTTTCAAAAAAGTTTTGCGGAATCTACCGATTTGGTGCAAAGATCGTACACCAAATTTTAGCCCTCTACCTCAGGATAGGACATTAGGGTTTAATGGCGCAAGAGCCAAACTTCACCAACACACGCACCCTCTACCTCAGAGCGTTTTTGAATTCTTTTTTCTCAGAAACTTCTCTTTGGAAATTTGAGAAAAGGGTGAAATGGATTATTGGATAACTCAGGTTAGATGGTCACATTTTTGTATATTCCAAATAGGTAAAAAAAAGGCAAATGAAAAAATGGTGGAGATAAAAAATGGAAAATATTGATAATTCGAAAATCAAATAATTATATAATTCAAGAATTGTGTGCTTGCATACTAATCTGTAGAAAAATACTAAAAAACTTACAAATTTCTTATAAAAAATATGAAACAAACCAAATCAACTAATATTGTGTAAATACTGCATAAAAATAGGCAAAGAAAGATTAAAAGAGTCGCAAACATTGAATATTGCGTTATAGTTTTTTTTAATATCGTAAAGCCAAATTTTGGAATACCAAGAATGAGAAAATGTTGTTTACAATGGTAGTGGAGATTCTACCCATAAACGAATTCTCGACGTATCTTCAAAAAAAAAACACCCCGAGAACTCGCTATTCTCTCTCCAGTGTAAAGGGAATTGATATTTGGGTAAGAGATGAATCGCTAACAATTTATTAATTCGTTTTACTCACAAGGAAACTGGTTAGAACGTCTTTATGGAAAAAATGGTTCTTAGTGTTATGTATTTCATGTTTATGTGCAGTGTTATAACAAGTAAAGCCACTGCTTGAAACAAAGATATAATTCTCACTTTTCAGCATTTCAACATATTAGCTTTTTTGTCATTTTATTTACAATACTTTGAAACTCTAAAACGACCACAACAACAAGCATGTTTTGTCATTTGTGAAAAGACTATTGAAACATCTAAAGTTTCTGCACTTCTAAAAAAGTCGAGGCCATAGAACATCGCTTACTTTTCTTGCTGTCGGCGATGGAGGACTTGGAGAGCTTCGGGTAACTCATGAGCCTGCTCTTGGTCCAGATGGTGTAGACGATGACCGTGTAACAGGCCGCGATGATGAGAGCAGGCAAGAAGAACAGGGAGGCAGCCACCAGGGTGATGTACAGCTGCCACTGCCAGGGATCGAGGTCAATCCAGCACTGCGACATGCCCCTTACCTCCTCCTTCGAGCTCAGGAAGACGGAGGGGATGGAGAAGACGGCTGAAACACCCCACGCAGACGCCACCAGCCACCGAGCCTTGCGCCCTGTCAAAACAAGTGCATACTCAATGAACAAAAGTATTATAACACATTCAACTGTGCGTTTTCGGACAGCTGATAGACAGAAAGGTGGGCGCCATAACACACTCTCACGAAGCAAATATGCTTATAAGCAAATGATATGAAAGACTTCGACATTTTCCACATTTCAGTCTCTGATTTGAGGTTCATTATAACGGATGCTTTGAAAAACTGGAAGTCATTGCTTTTTCCAATTCAGTCCACAGATGGTGCTATGTGGTGCCATTAAATGAGTTGATTCAAGCGATTAATTAATTCGATAGTTGTGAAATCTTGAATCATGGAGAAAAAAACCCGTTTAAAATGAATACTATGGTTACAAATATTTGAAAACAGTTATTCCATTGGTGAAATTTTTCAAGCATCTTTCATTAAATCTATAAATGTATCCAAATTATAGCGTACAACCTCCATTTGCTCTGTATAAACTAACTTTTTGAAAAAGAAATTTCTGTGAATTTTGTGAATATTTGTGTAGAACATTGTAATGATGTCTTAACGTTAACTGGTATTAAAATATCGAATAACATCGTGGAGATATCGTACAATATCTAGAATTCATACGGATAGTTTTTTTCAAAAATGGACATGAAACAAGTCAAAGTAAAATAAACGATTAGAAGACAAGAGATATTGGTTAGAAGTGATGACGAAAAGGTAGAAACTTAGTTCTGAAAATTATAAGAGAAAACAAAGGCAGTAAAAGAAATCCTCCTTGGATTCGTAATTAGAACAAAGAATTTAAGAAAAAAAAAGAAAGAAAAGTAATCATGTTGAATGAAAATCATGGTTCAATTTGGAAAATAATTTTTGCCTTTTGTAAAAAAATATATTATTTTGCTATGAAAATAAATATTTTTTTCAAAATTAAACTTACTTTTCTACTACAGTACATTAAAAAACAGAATGCAAATTTTCTTAACTCCCAAAGGATAAAATATTATATACCTGCCACAATTAAATTATATATATCTGCGCATGGGCTTTTTTCCCCCCAATAAACTGTTTAGTAGTGCTGAGTGTCATCTAAAGATGTAAAAATGCCATGTACATCATTTTTCTGCAAAAAAATTTTGACCATAAAAGTTTTTTAACGGACTTATGTTGATTCGAGACATTGCAATAAAACCTAATTTACGGACTCTATAATGTGTAAAATATGAATCATTTGTATTCTAATTCGGCTTTTTGAACGCCCTTTATTTCCCAAGAGTTCAGCACTACATATGCATCATTCATTTTGCATAACGTTCTGTTTACACGACTACTTACAAGAAAGGAATTCTATTTTCTATTTTCAGAATAGAAAATGAGCAATTCGTTTTTCCCTTTTAAGTAGCAAAGAATAAGCAGAACTTTGTCAAATCAGATGTAGTACGTTTCGTGTTCAAAAATATGACATAATTTCTACAGAAACAGTAATTGTATTAACTCATCTGGATTAATGTATAAAATTAAATCTCATGTCAGAGCATGATGTTGTTTTTGGGATGAGGTTTTTAGTGTAAATAAAAATCCGTAGCGGGAAAAATAAAAATTTTACTATCCGCACGAGTATCTCAAAAAAATCAGCTTTTAATAACGTGTTGCCATGACATTTTCAAAAAATCTGATAAAAAAATAAGTTAATGAATACAGCAAATAAAATCTAGAAAAATGTCATTTTGACAAGTAATTATATGAAAGGAAATGCAAATAAAACCTAGAAAAATATTTTTAGCACGTGATTATATAAAATGAAATAAATAGGAAATAATATTTTTTTAAACAATAAATGCGAGAAAAAGTTTTTTTTATGATCGTTTGCAATACTAAAGCGACTCATTGAACGAAACAACGAAAATGAATAAAAATATAATTTAACTTGCAAATGCACGTGGTGCTTGGCCGTTCAAGAAATTATTTTCTGACATGATGCGTTAAAATATGCGTAGCAGATTTCATTTTATTCTTTTATTATTATTTATTGTCATAAAAGGTAATAAATTTTGAAATAAATTTCTGTCATAGTGACTAACAAGGGATGCCACTATCAGTTGAAATCAAAATTTCAATTAGATTAATACACCAAGGCAAGCTGATTGTTAAGTTCAGAAAATATTTAAATAATGAACGCATTATATTTAACAATATTGTTATAAACCATTGTGTGTATTTTTGAACGCAAGTGTATGAACGCTGAAAATACAACGAAGGAAGTGAAAACTCGATTATAAATTCCATCTTTATATGGATGAAACAAACCGAGTTAGATGATGATGTGTGCACTAATCTGAATTTTTTTTTTGTCTGCCTCTGAAAAAATGTCCAACAACGGATAAATTTCGGAAGTATTATCACACGAAAACATTTACCTTCATTTCCAATTTTTTTTTTAAAAAAAATAAGTATAAGATATCAATTAAATTGTCGTACAGTTTTTACTTTCTCGTAAGTGAAGTAAAAAGAAATAAATTCTCAAAAAAAAGTCGAAATCGAGATCTTGAATATTTTCTACTTTTTATTCCTCTCTGAGTTCGAAAAAGTCATTTTTGAATGATGTCTGTTTGTAACAAAGATAACTAAAAAAAAACATTTGAAAGGCATATATGAAATTTAGCACTCAATCTTCAGACCCTATAAGGTTTATAACAAATTTTATATTAAATACATCCAGAGAGAATCAGCCTGTCAGACTTTTATAATGCAAGCAAAAACGATTACCACAAAACAAAGGGATTCTAGATGTATAAATTTTGGCATACAAATTCATCGTCTATATTGTAAAGACGAATCAAAATTTCAACCAAATACAAACAGGGATAGACCACCTGTCGCTTTGTACTCTCAGAAGCGTATGAATCATTTAAGAACGCTGCGACTTAAATGCATCAAATTCAATATTTTACTGTGAGATTGTAATCGTAATTCTGAGTTAAATTTTATTTTCAAGCTTTTTGGGAAAAAATGTCTAAAACACAAAATCACTTTCATAAGACGTTATGCGATAAAGTTTGTGCTACATCTCATTCATTTAGTATTTTTTTGTGCTAAATTTTTCAATGTTTTCTTTAGTTAAAGAAATCAGGTCAGATGATTGTCATAGAGAGGAATTCACTTTTGCATTGCCAGTTATGAAAATTTAGAGGGTGCTTTTATTGCAGACTAGCTGCTACTGGCAACCAACTTATTTGCTGTGAATACTGATAGAGTTTAATTTCCTTTATAATTCTTAACGCATAATTTAATATCCATGGCATTTCAAACTGTTACAGACATTGAAACCGAGCCGTTGAGTGCTCTAACGGAGTCAAGTCACATATCTGACATCTAACTGAAATGCATCTTCCTCTTTTCTTAGTAAAAATATAAATTCAATTTCTCAAATAATTCGTCCCATTTTAAGTTCAGAAGTACGTTAGCTGGGTTAAAATTGCCGATAAAAATAATCGAAGAACAGCGCTGCATTCGGATTAAAGAATTTTTTCGTAATATACTTAGAAGATTTTAATTTTTCTAAAAGTATTCGGTAGAAAAAGGATTGTAAAATTTATTATGGTATTTTAAAAATAATATAAAAGAAACGTTTTCACTTCGTATTAATAAAATATAGTGAAGAAACACGAATTTAAATATTTGATGAAAAACTGAAAGTGACTTGAATTGAAAAATCTGCTGTAAACTATGCATAAAAACATTCTTATTAAATTGTTTAAAATTTTTGAAAATTCATCGAGAGTAAAATTCGTATTGTTGAAAAAGTAATTTTTGAAATTTAGCACGACGTGAAATGTAGTTTTGCAAAATAATAATCTTGAAATTACCGATTAAAAATGATCTAAATCTAAATTAAGATTGAGGAATGACATTTTGAGAATAATATTTAGAATTTAGACATTTGTGCCATATTTGATAATTCCGTATTAGACAAACTGCTCTGTTGATTGCACACGATTTCATTTTTATTTTTAAAATTGATTGATATTGAATTCTCCTTTGTCTCTCACCAATAGAACAAAAATACAAAAAAATGGCAATTTATTTACTTTCTTCAAAGAAGAGTTTTATTTTTTATTTACTTCGGAAATAGTTCATACTTTATTTCAAAAGAAATTATAATACATGAATGTCCAGAAATGTTTCTCTTTTTTTCTAGGAATGTCTCACTGTTCAATCAAGAGAATTTGTAGAGGAATTCTTTTTCTTCTATCTTACTATCAAAAATTCAGGCTCCGTGCTTTAACTCTTTGAAACACGATAAATAATAATTTTTACTCTGAGATGGCTGCCAATGCCGAGCGAAATTTTTTTGCTGACAAATTCTGTTTATTTTATTTTTTAAAAATGTAATTCTTGTATAACGCTGGAAAAAACTCGAGATGTTATGATTTTTTTCTCTTCATTTTGAAACCTAAGCAAGATAATTATGCGATAAGAGCAAGCAAGTGTCAGATTTTGGTTGATACTGACACCTTACGCCGCCATTTTATTCAGCGTTTTTATGCTGAAAATGAAAAATCTAAGACAAAAATATTTAATGGTAGTATTTTAAAAAATGCTTTATAATTAGAAAAAAAAAACGGATTGAAGAAGAAGTTATGTTTGTGTTGTGTTTCGAGAGGGTGAATATAGAACAAGGAAGTACAACACTCTGGACAGTGATGAAAGCTCGTAAAAAGCAGTTTGGAAGTGTAACGGCTACAATGAAGAAACCGGATCAAGAATTACGAAGCTACAGCAGGAAAAAAACCTTCCCTCAACAACAGCAAAAGTATTTGAATACCTTTTTTTTTTCTCTTTTTTTTCCATAATCGAAAACGAGCTGAGGAAACAAAAGACTGCATATATATATAATAAAATATTTTATTTAACTTTCTCTCGTACAATGATATTAAAAGGATAGTAATTATCAAAAAGAACATTGGCCTCGAGAAGTGAAAGAATTTCATTTAATATTTTTTTGAACTTACAGAAGGGAAATTTGTATGCGCGAGGATCAGTTTGGTTATATTTGACAAACCTCGTAATTTTGAATCGCATTCAGATGACCTGATCTTGCAACCGCTCTTCGAATGTCCGCATGCACCGCTCGAGAGTATTCGGCTCCGACGGGTTCGGGGTGGATCAACTCAGCTGGCACTATGGCTCTGGGATGGAATCGGATCTTGATCCTGAAATTTTCCGACTTTGAGAGAGCTTATCACTGCCCCCCCTTCCATCCACATACATGGGGAGCATGATAATTCAAAAACACAACAAATTTAATAGTTGATACTTCACACTATTCCCCGTTAATTTTGTCATCATGTTGCAAAGTGTGGGCTGAATTCTCCAAAGGAATGGCTGAAGGAAAAAGATAATCCAAAAATAAATCCACTTTATGTACGATACATTCTCCATATAGATGACAGATGAAAATAAGATTTAAAAAAAAACACTTATTTTTTCCTCTATGCATTTCGAAGCATAAAACGCACTATAGTGTGCGCATGCATTCACAGTTGAAGGAGGAATGCTCTCCGTCTTGTTAAATACAATCAAAAAGAGTATTCAGAGGGAATGAATCAGAATTCTGGGAATGAGAAAGGGTTTAAGATTTTTGTCAAATTAATGGCAATTATTTTTTATCTAATACTTATTCTAAACTGAATCCAGATATTAAAATAGAAATAAAATAGCAAGATCCAAACAATTGCTTTTAATTAGGTTTCATAATTCTTTTCCGAAAATAGCGCAGCTTTAATTAACATCGAATCATTGAAAATTGACGATTCCTTCCTTTTTTTTTTGACCATTTGGGGTTTGTAATGAGCCCTATGTAGAAATATTCTATCATTATAAGTGAAAAAGACAAAGTCAGAGTTTTTTTCTTGGAGCCAAGTCGACAGCTCCCGGAAAACCCCGGCGGCGCAGAAAAGATTGAAGTCAAACAACCGGTAATTCTGAAGTTCAAACAAATACACCGCTCTGTAAAGTATCCGTTGGCTATTTCCTGCCTCAAATATCATTTGAAAAGACAGAAACTTACCAATCTCATATTTTTTTTGATTGTTGGACAGATAGCTCGAGTAGTCGGACAAAAATGTTCTTTCACTCTTTTCGAAGAGTGAAGTTGTAGGCATTAAAACAAAAACGCACACGAAATTTTGATGCATCGCCTCTTTCTAAAAGTCTTTCAATAATAATTATGAAAAAACCTCTTTCGAATGATTTCTATTTCTGCATCTTGTAAAGGATAATTAGAGGAAGGCATGAATAAGACCTACGAAATATGGGGCGAGATTTTAAAGCAAAATTTAAATAAAGACTAAAAGGAAATCTGCTATGCACATTTGAGTGTATCATGTCAGAACATTCTTGAACGGCCAAGCAACAGGTGCTCGTGAAAGTTAAACTATATTTTTTATTCATTTTTAATTGTTTCATTGAATGAGTCACTTTAGTATCGCAAACGATACAAAAAAATTTGCCTCGCATTGATTGTTAAAAAAATATCAAATTTATTATTTATTTCATTTCATATAATCACATGCTCAAAATGACATTTTCTAGGTCTCATTTGCTGTAGTCATTAATATTTTTGTTTAAAATCAGAGCTTTTGTAAATGCAATGGCAACACGTTAAAAGCTGATTTTTTTGAGATGTTCGTTCAGATAATAAAATTTTTATTTTTCTCCTACGGATTAACATTTTTATTTTTCGCCTATGGATTAAAATTATTTCTCGACTAAAGATTTTTGTTGACACTATAAATCTCATCGCAAAAACAACATTATGTGCTGAAATGATAAAAAATATTTGAATTGTAATCGAAGTTTGTTTTAGGGGATTCAGACCGTCCAAGAGTGTGATAACACGATGATTATAAAATGGAACCAGAGGGCCTCTCCAAAACTTTTTTACGCATTATTTAATAAACGTTCCATCCTTCAAAAATAATATGGATCTTGCATAATGTGAGAACGCCATGCAAGGCATTGGCATTTTATAGTTACGAAATATTAATTTTTGGTATTTTTACTGAGTTATTACTGTGATCAGTGGCAATGTACTGACGACTAATCCCTCACATACGGTTAGTAGAATCCAAAAACCGAAACTACTTTTTAGATGCGTTTTTCCCAATCACTTGAAATCAAAATTTGATACAGTAATACAACTGTAAAAACAAAATACTATATTAAATTCGATACAAATCACTGCGTTTTTGAGTTACAGAGTTTGCATGCTTCTGAAAGCAGGGATCGAAAGATGGTCAATGTTTGGTTGGGTCTGACTAAAAATTTGATAAATGTCTACAGTACAGATGTTACACCCATGAACTAAATTTTGTCCATACACTGAATTGACAAAAGTCATGGGATAGCAATATACAAATATACAGATGGCAGTACTATCGCAGCGAAAAAGTATAAATGCGCAGTTCGTTTTCCAAAGCTTTCATTTGTGTTCAAGTTATTCATGTGAACAGGTTTTTCGTGATTTATGGCGGCACGACGATAATTAACAGACTTTGAACGTGGAATGTTAGCATAGTCATTCCATAGACGCATAGGTCATTCCATTGCGGATATCGTTAGTGAATTCAACATTCCGAGATCCACAGTATCAAGAGTGTGCCGAGAGTATGAAATTTCAGGCATCCCATCTTATCATGGACAGCGCAGTGGGCGACCACCTGCACTTAACGACCGAGACCGCCGACGTCTGTGCAGAATGGTCAATGTTAATAGACACGCCACACTTCGTCAAATAACTGCAGGAATCAATGTGGGACCTACGAGGGACGTGTCCGATAGGACTGTGCGACGAAATTTGCCTTCCTTGGGCTATGACAGCAGAAGACCGACTCGAGTGCCTTTACTGACAGCACGACACCGCCTGCAGCGACTCTTAGGCTCGTGAGCATATCGACTGGTCCCTAGACCAGTGGAAAACCGTGATGTGATCAGATGAGTCACGATTTCAGTTGTTACGAGCTTATGGTATAATTCGAGTGTGGCACAGACCCCACGAAGCCATGGACCCAAACTGTCAGCAAGGCACTGTTCAAGCTGGTGGTGGCTGCATAAAGGTGTGGGATCTTTTTACATGGCATGGACTCGGTCCTCTGGTGCAACTGAACCGATCATTGACTGGAAATGGTTATGTTCAGCTGCTTGCAGATCACTTGCAGCCATTCATGGACTTCACGTACCCACACAACGATGGGATTTTTATGGATGACAATGCGCCATGTCACCGGGCCAGAACTGTTGGCGATTGGTTTGAAGAACATTCTGGACAATTCCAGCGCATGATCTGGCCACCTCGATCGCCCGATATGAATCCCATCGAGCATTTATGGGACATCATCGAAAGGTCTGTTCGTGCCCAAACTCCTGCACCATCCACACTTTCACAATTATGGACGTCTATACAGACATCATGGCTCAATATTTTTGCAGAGAACTTCCAACGACTTGTGGACTCCATGACACGTCGAGTTGTCGCACTTCGCCGGGCAAAAGGAGGACCGACACTATATTAACAGTCATGCCATGACTTTTGTCACTTCAGTGTATACCGGTTTGTATTTATCCAGTTAATTTATATTCGAACTATTGCATAAAAAGTCTTACTCTGAACAAATTTCGCTTAGAATTTGATAATCTACAAATTTGGTGTAAAGACCATAAATAAAATTTTATTCGTTTAGATTAGGGTGTTTTTGAGTTATTTTTGTAACAGATCGGCGGGCACGTGAAGATTAATCAAAAACACAAATTTGAATCTTTTGACAAATACAACACTTTCTCTATACCTTGTAGGCAAGAAAGTAAAAACTAAATGAATTAAAGTTTGCATTAAGACTCATCCTCAGGTTTGTAAATCTGCTACTAAGTTTGGAGAAATAGGGCACCGGTCAGTTTGCGTGCTCACTTGCCACCTCTTGATGATAAAGATAAGTGTGGACAGTTTTAAAAAAACAGCGGGAAACTCTTTCGCTAATTAATTTCCCAGGTTTGAAGCAAATGTCAAACGTTTACACGTTTCCCTTGGAGTCGATGATAGATTTAGGAATTACTGAAGTCAGAAAGAAATCATTTCTGGAATCAGGCTCATCTCTTTGTGAAAACTATAAAAACACTAAAGCCAGATGAATGATATCTGGCACATAGTTTTATAAAAAAAACAGTTGCGCATCAGACTGTAAATGAAGGGAAAAATATAATGAAAGATTAATTATCTGCAGGTATGTTCATTCGTTGATACGTGAACGCTTAGATAAATAAAATTTAGCACGTGGTATTAGAACCAGATTACTTACATACATACATTAAAAATTACAGATAAACTCTGAAAATGAATCATCCGGATTGCTAGACGAAGGACTACTATTATATCAAGTAATTATATGCCCTTCGTAGTTGCGAATCATAATTAAAGACTACAGTAACCTTATACACAACCCAATTTGGCAATGGTACAAATGTTAATCTTAACGTTAGCTCTATTAGTGTTATGAAATTATTCTGTAGATGTGGTGATATTAGCCCTTTGCAACGATATATTAAGGTTCGAACTACATGAGTTTTATTTATTATACAGTATAAACATTCAGTTACACGACAGCTCATTATTCGCATTTGTACAGAGTACTTCTAACATCATGAGTGAGTGAGTGAGGTTTTATGGCGCAAAAGCCAATTTTGGTTACGCTGCGCCGAACATATGGTGTATGTCAAGCACGAAAGGTGAATTGTAACTCATAACCGGGTTTATTAAATAGGAGTAAATGATTAAAATGTTTTTAGTTTCTAAAACAAAACAACGGTTGGTTGGTTTGACGTTTTTTGGCACAAGAACCAATAGGACGGTTATACTGCTTCAAACTTGTTTTTCTCTAAATCAAAGTCCAACAAAATTCGTTTCTATAAAAGTGACAAAAAAAAACGTCGATAAAACTATAAAATCCCCAAAAATTCAAACTAAGTCATAAAAGTGAGTTCAAATTAAGGAATAAAAATCAATGGATTTCAAAAAGACAAAAAGGTTCTCATGCGGATCCCTGCCAATCAACAAAGGCAATGTCACTGCGGTTGTTTTGAAGTAAAACAAACGCTGGGTATTAAAATATAGGCATTCTAAAAGAACATGATAAACTGTTACTCCAAAGTCACAATGTGCGTTTTTTGGCACTTGATCGTTAAATAAAAGATGTCTATGTGTGAACCTTGTGTGACCGATTCTCAGACGAGTTTAAATTGTATCCTGTTTTCTATAATTTAAAGGAGGCCCGTTTTCTATAATAGGCTTGCAAGTATGAAGTTTGTTTAGAGTTTCCAAATCCCATTTTGCTTGCCAGTTTATGTACAGACAGCGTTTTACATGCTTCTTCAAATCGCATGCAGGTACGGGTATTTCTAAAAAACGAGTTGCGGACTTGGCACTTTTATCAGATTGCTCATTCCCACATATTCCCACATGGGAAGGTATCCAGCAAAAATAAAACTATAAAGCCTCTAGAGATAGTTTTATAAAATAGGTCTAAAATTTTTATAGTATTTGGATGAGTGTGGCTTTGAATTGATTTTAAAGATTGTAAAACACTTAAAGAATCAATGTAAATTATAAAGTTTCCACTGCGTCTATTTAAAATTTCTAACAAAGCATGTAAAATTGCGGTAGTCTCAGCAGTAAAAATGGAGCAGCATGAAGGAAGTTGAAAGCACGAAATTTTGTCTGGAAAAACCACAGCAAAGGAGGCATGGGCAGAAGACCCAGATCCATCGGCATAAACAGGAATGAAAGATTGATAGTGAGATCTGTGTTCCATGAATAATTGTTGATAGACGATATCTGTTGTGTCTGATTTGCAGAAGTTTTCAAAAGGATTAAGAAAATAAAAAGTTTGGATTTTCCATGGAGGGAAACTGTTAAATGGATGTGGGGTTACTTCTCTTAAAAGAACTGACAAAGACAAAAGACAAAACTGACATGAGACAAACTCTTAAGAGAATTGGTTTGCTTTGATTGACTTTTATTTTCATTTTTTTATCCTTGTATTTGTCTTTTGTCATTTGAGATTTACAAAAATTTGTCATTTGAGATTTACAAAAATGTCTTAATATTATCATAATTTTGACAACTGAAATTTTTTTTAAATTATTTTTCAGCATCTAGTTTACAATATAGAATTTAATTCTACTTTCTCGGACGGTCTGACCACCAAGAACTCCCTTTTCGAAACTTTCTTTATAGTCACTTTTGTAATTCACTGATAAAGAGCCACATGTGAAGATCATCGTTTCCGTTAGCGATTCCATGTTCTGTTATAAAAATTACTGTAGGCTTGACTCTCTTTATTTGTAGAATCATTGCAGAAGCCCTTCATACATAACTATATAGTTAAGATAGAGGATATTTCGCCGTTTTGAAGTTCCTCAGAATATTTTATATTGCCATTTTTAGAAATATAATATAGATAATGTTTATAAACTGCATGGAATTCAATTAGGTAATTTTGAAGATTTTAGTAGTATATTCTTTATATCATCCTAATATTAAAAATCCACCATCCTACATGTATTTAATATCATAGATTTCATTCAGAGTGTAAAGCTTGACAATATTCTAAACAATCACAATTTGTATTGAAATTAGAATTGCGTTGCTCTTTTAGCTGAACTTATTTCTTAACGAGTTACTTAGTGATGATAGATTATTATCCTGTGTCAAATAGAAGAAAAGGAATTTTTTGAAAAATATAGTTCCTATTGTGTACTTCTAATTTATTAAATCAAAAAGAAATCAATTTCAAATAAGAATGCAATTTAATTAGAAAAATTTTATAAAATCCCTTCATTAGCAAAGCTATCATTGAAATTATCTTTTCTAATCTTTAATGCATTCCTTTTTACTTCTATAAATTAAAGGATTCTAAATGTTGAATGTGTGATTGAATGTGATTTAAATTTAGATGCCTTTTACGTATACCTACATTATAGGAATGTTTGAAATGCTTAGACGAAACAATAGACGAACATTCCAAAACATTGTATGTACTATTATTGCATAACAATGTACAACAGTGTACAACAGCGACGTACAACAGTGTAAGATGACAGAGGCTTCAATAATCATTCTTTTACTTCAAACTTAGTATTCAAAGAACCCAGAGTTCTCTTCGTTGCTCTCTCACAAATGATACCATGTGATGCCCTTTGTGCTTCTTATAAAGTGAAGAAACCTGAATATAAGTTTTTGTACTCCATTGACTGGCTGACACACACACACACACACACACACACACACACACACACACACACACAC
>JAOUZG010003113.1:248492-284837 GCA_026289955.1 Argiope argentata
CATGTAAATTTGCATGATGTAGATTTGCATAACATGTAAATTTGCATAGACGGATAATTACATCATACGGCTTTTTAATCATTTAATATTATGTATTCATAATAGGCGTTTTTAAAATTTTTTTTCTTTAATATGGAGCCTGATTAAAATATAAATCTTTTTCTAAAAAAAGAAGAAATCCCTCAAAGAAAGGTTTAAAAAGTATATAATTTTTAAAATAAACATTTTAAAAAGTGTGATAATTGCCAACGTGTTTAAAATTAAAACAAATATAATTAATGGTTTGCGATCCATCATGATTTCACCGTGATGATAGACAGAAATTCTATTTTCTTAAGGAAAACAATATAGTTAAAAACAAGTATTTTTAAAGTGTTATTCATTTTTAGTTACATTATTTAATAAATTTTTATCTGCCTTAGACACAAAGTTTTTGACAAATTAGCCGATGACACTGGAAGGGGTCCATTTTTCAAAGATGCCACTTCTTGGTCAAATGAGTGTTCGCCATTCAGCGGTTACAAGATAACCGTCTTATCTTATTAAGTTAGTCTCCATGTGTAGCTAGTAAACTAGTAATTGCATTCTGTCGTCCGAAAAAAATGAGTGGACAGTGAGTCATTAAGGCAATGACAAACCCGCAGATACTCGAGGGAGCAGATGAGACCTCTCTTTTCTTCTTCTTCCGTTCGATTTTATCGATCGCAGGTTTGAAGAGAAACCGTTTAGAGAAAAAATTCTTCACTTACAGCTGGTGGAAAAATTCATAGGATGTGCGATGGCATCGTAACGATCAACGCTCAGCGCTACCAGCACGTAGGTCGATGAGTAGGTGACCAGGGCCTGAAAGAGAAAAAGGTCCAAAAGGAGAATATTTCAGAAACTCTTAATCTCAGGTAATTCATTTTAGAATTTGAATAGAATAAGAAGTTAAAGAAAGTTGCATCTTCCTCCCCCTAAATAAGTAATCTTTAGGACAGATAAAATGAGTTTTTTTTTTAATGGAATGCTTAATCCCTCTAGCGAAAGATAGAAAAACAAATTTTGCATTTCAGCGTGCCCATACTTTACGATAGAGTTTGTCGAAAGCAACTTGTATCTGTGAAAAGTAATGCTCTAAGTTAGCTTTAATGAAAAGGGGAAGTGGTTCAAGATAATAACGGCATCTCCTGAAAAACTTTCTTTTTCATTCCTAGCTGAATGAAATGGAGGACTAAACGCTTATAAAATGACAGCGAAAATTAATAAGAGGTACTTTACGTTTTTTTGATGTTAACCAAAATTGAAAGCATAAAAAAATACAATGTTTATTAACATAAAATGCACGGTACGGGGAAAATTAAGAATGAGGCTGAGTTATTTCTAAAACAAAAATATTATACACTGACTATTACCTTCGTTTCAGTTACAGTTAATGTAATGTTTTTCTAATACAGCGGCAATGCAGGCGATTTTGTAAAGATGCAAGTCTTTTCAAAATTGTATCTTGGTTTTTGTCAAATTTTATTTTTTTCAGAATTGTTAAAAGATATTCTAGAACAAAACAAGTTTGTAGGAACATTTGAAGCAATGAAAGACTCTTCCATCGGCTGAACTACAAGTTAACTTTCAAAATTGCTTTGAGGAAAAATCGCTTAATTTAACACAGAATAAGTAAATATTAACCTTAATTTAGAAATGTTAACTATTTTTGAGCAGCAAGGAAATAATATAGTAGAATCTCAACTGCCAGAACTCATCCTTGCCAATGCAGGAGATTAAGTACATTCAGTATACAACTTCCTTTCATCTTAAGTGTTTTTCGTATGCATTATTTAAAATTAAACTAAGCATGCAATTCATATTCCAGAAAAATAACATAAAACATTATTTGCAAATTACTTTACCTGAAAGCTCCTAAATAACAATGCCACATGTGGCGAGAATCCAAACATTACAGACAATTCAATCAGAGATAACACAAAATAAAGCTCCGTTGTTAATTTAAGTGAATTTTTAACTATTTATTGAGCCAGAGGGAATGTATTCCTCGTATACCCTCTAATAAAGAGGAATTTGTGTTTTAGATGCATTTTCAAAATTGCTTAAAATCAAAATTTGACATAAATCTAAAATTATAAACATCAAATGACATAATAAATATGAAATATTGATATAATTACTTTATCGAATGATAGAGCTTTGAATGATAGAGTCTCTGAACATATTTTGTGTTGAAAATTTTATAGAAATCTACAAATTTGTGATAAAGACTGTATACCAAACTTAATCCGTCAAGCTTAAAGCAGTTTTGATGCATTTTTTTTTGTCACAGAGAAACCGACATTATTATTTAAAAAATTTATTTTTCCATCTGAAGGAAATGGAGTTTTGTAAAACTGTCGTGTTGACAACTACAGCATTTTCAATTTTGGCCATTACTCTTTTTTCTCCATATTTCGTGTTTGAGAAAGTAAAAATTTATCTACTGTCATCACTTAAAATTTTATAAGGATTTTCATATGAAATAAAACGATATTATATATATATATATATATAATCTTTTTAAAATCCGGATATTAGGGAAAAATTTAGGAAATTAAGGAAATTTTATCTTAGTAACTTTTTATTAAATAATTATTGTAATTCTATTGCAATTATTGTATTAACGCTTTACTTTATTTTATTGCAATTATTGTATTTCCACTTTACAATGGAAGGAAGGTGTGCTGTAGCTTCTAAAGATATGGACTTCGAATAACGATCACCTTTAACTGAATAACGATCTAACCACCTGAATAACAATCACCTTTAACTCAGTATCCCCAGTGGTATAAATCCCGACATGGAGAACTTTGCAACCAGGTTCGAACTCGCAGCACAAGGGATGCGAATCCAACGCCCACCAACCAGGCTATTCCGAACTGACAAATATTGACTGCTATTAAGAACTATTATAAAGGCGGGATAGTTAATTTTTAATTAATTAATAAAAATTAAATGAGTTAATATTTGAAAAAAACTGGATTAACATCAAATCTCATCCACTATAAGTTAAAAAATTTTTTACTTCAACTTGAGTGAATGAATAGAAAGTATTTTATTAAAGATTGAAAATTTGAGCAAGATGCAAACATATTTATACAGATCGGGGGAGTGTGAGCTAATAGTTGGAATGGAAAAATGATAACCAGAAAACTCAGGATGAAGATTAATATAACTATGTTATGAACTATCTATAAATACATAATAATTGGGAATAGGATTATTTTGTAAGAAATTATTAAAACATTAATTAAATTACACATCTGTATGGACACTCGATTTTTTTCATCCCTGGCAAATTCAAGATATGTATTACATTTATATTAGATTTAAATAAATGTATCACTTATCCGTTGATTTTCATTTCCATTTTGTTTTTCCATTTGTCATGAATTTAAATTTTTTCATTAGATGACCCAATTATGGGAATTTAAAAAAATACATCAGCTAAGCATTCAATAATAAAATTGGTTATGATTGAGGGATTATATATTATGATTTTTTTTAGTTTTTCAACTGAATGAACTCTATTTACTGAATTTTTTATATGTCTTTCCAGCATTTAAACGTACTTTAAAGGGTTTTTTAATGTATCGGTAAGATGTATCATGTAATACATCGGTAAGATGTAGAAAAGGTTTTAATGTATTGGTATTAAGACGTACAAATTTACTTACTAACAAGGAATACATGTTTTGCCCAACAAACGTAAAATGAGTACACATATATTTTTAAACTACCATAATAAACAATCAATGCGTAATACAAACAATATTAAAAATTCAATTTTCAAATCAATTTCTACTTAAGTTAACAATTTTTTTTTATTTTAGTTACACTTTATTAAATGATTACAATTATTATAAATATGTATAGAATAAGTCACAATATTAAGAGGCAAAATAGCTTATAAATATAAATGTGACTTACGTAAATTTGAAGTTGCATAAAAGTCAGTGGAGAGCATTGCTTACAATAAATGTTTAGCACCCTAGATCGACATGGTTATTATTTATTCAAAACCTTTTGTGGATAACATAAGGAAACGAAGAGCAAATGAGATGGGAAAGATGGAAAAAATCAATATTTATTTTGGAGTTTGTGGGTTTTATGATCTGTTACCAAAGTATAAAATTGAATAAAAAGCATTTATTAAGTCCTTTTTATGAATTTCTACTTTACCAGTTCGAAACAGCAAACGAAAAAAACACGAATAAGAATTTATTCCTTGAATTACAAACGAAACAAGACATGGAGTACCAACAATATATTATCTAAAATAAAAGCTCATGCAAAAGTTCAGTAGGTTTTTATTTCTCTTACTAACAGAGCTCCTCTGTCATAAGTCTATTGACCTTTTTTCTAAAAATTGAAGAGGATAAAATTCAAATTTTCAATTCGTATGGACAGAAAAGAGATATAAAATTCGTTTCGAAAAATGGAAAAATTCATACTTCAAGAGTGATCTTTTGTAACGGTAATAAACAGTTTCTTATCAAAAAAAAAAAAAACCTTTTAAACCATAATTTACAAAATGAATAAATTTTCAAAGTTTTAACAATATTTCTGGATTCTATAAAAAAGTAGGATGGTTTTCATTGTAAAAAAATATATTCTGTAATGGGCTCCAATTTAAAATATTCTATAAAATGAGACTTCAGTTTTTGTGTTGATAAGCTACTCAATTAAAAAAAAAATGTTTCTTTGAAGCAGTATGTTGATAATTTGATGCTAAGCAAATTCAGGTATACAATAAAATAAAGAATACTGCTTTCAATTTTGTACCTTGAAGTCCTCATCCCACCATCAAATTTGACTACTATGGAAAGTTATAGAGCATTAAAATAAGGAAAATACATCAGTGAATAAATGTTTTTCTTCATTATTTAAATTTAAGAAGCGTCCCCAAATTTGGCAATTATGAATGTGCTTTTGAATGCTTGGCTTTGAATACCGCTTCGCAATTTTCCTTTCTTTATGTTCATCCTGCTTTTATTTAACTTCACTTGTTTCAAGGTTTTGAAAATGGAAGGTTAGAGTCAACTTAGAATTTTAATTTCCTACATTTACCAATTCAATCTGGTGATAAAATATTTTCATACAATAATTGTTCGGTAAATATCAGGATCTAAATCTGTTGACAGACATTTAGCAAACAATTCCTTTTCAGACATTTTATAAATGTTACTACTTTTTTTAAAAATATTATTAAAAGTTAAAAGTAGAAAATTTTTCTTTGATAAACATATTTTATTAATTTTATTTCGTTTAATTTTTGTATAATAGCTGATGATCAGTTGCAAACCTTTTGAAATTTGGAAATGCTTGTAATATATGCTGTTCAGTGAAAAGAATAAGCAAGTCGATGGAATCCTAAAATGCTTGGGGTAATATTTTAATTTAAGAATTTTATTTTAAGAATTTAAAACATTCTGCAAGTTATAATTTGAAGCTTAAGAAAACGGGTAGTTTTCTAGAAAGCATGCAAAAATGATAAATAATTATCAATCCATCCATTTATTTATTTCACTAAACTCCAATTCCACGGAAGTAATCTAGTAATGAATATGGAAAACAAATGATTTCTAGATTCCATTACGCTTACAATACCGAAATTGAAATTAATGATTAAATTAATTCTTAAAGTAATTAAAGTTAATTAAAGTAATTCTTTTTTTAAAAAATCCTGCATTTTATCATATTAATGAATGCATGCTTTATAAAACTTTTCAAAATATAATAAAATTAAAAACGAAACTATTCAAAAAGGATCTTTTCCTCCACAATCTTCATTGAAAAGGAATGCAAATAGATATAAAAACGCCAAAAGGTGATATAGACTCTCTCCTAAAAATATTCAGACGCATCCAGTATTCATTTTGTTTACTGAATTAGGAGAAGATTAAACTTTTTGAAATTTAAGGATCTTGCAAAAAAAAAACTTTCAAAAAATTAAAAGCAATAGTAAAAATGATAAAAAATCACGCGTTTTTATCCTTCTTTTAAAGAGTAGATTTTCATATTTCATTTCTTACTTTCTTATCTTTTATTTATTCTTCATTATTAAAAAATAAACGAGTCATGGACTCAACTGTTTCATAGTTTTCTTAACAAATAACTGTCCTTATGGGAAATTAAAATTTAATTAAATATATAGATGAATTGATGAAAATATGGAGAATATTAAAATAATATCCCCTTTTCCAGCATACTGTAAAACCTTTGAACACATAAACGCAAAATATTTCAAACTGCAACGTATCAGAAAAAGAATGAAAAGAATATTCGAAAAGTCCATCATTACAAACATGAAATAAATCGAATTAATTAAAAGTATGTAAATCAATAAAAAATTAATATCTAATAGTTATATGTACTTATTTCATCCCTTTGCTTCAGCTTAGAGGCGTAACCTGACTTAAAAGTGACTCTCTATACGATTGGTTGCTCAGTGTCCGATTCAATGCTGCCTAAATGTTTGACTCAGGCCCGGGATAGCCTGGTTGGTAGAGTGTTCAACTCGTATACCGTAATATGCCGGGACAAGCCGGCCGAAGATTCCCCTAGCGTGGGGTGACTGGCACTAGTTAAATCTGTCGTGGTCACAAAGTCTTTCATGTCGAAAGTAATACTACTGGGATCAGAGGGGATCGTTCTCTGTTCCAGATCTAAATTACGATCTGTGGATGAATGAATGAATGAAAATGCCCGAATGAAGTCCGCCCCATAAAAAGGATTGTGATGTGTATGTGTAGCTAAGTCACACTCTTGGCTTTAATTGGCACTACTGAAAAATGAGAGGCGTTCAATTGATTTAATCGCTGACAAGTCAGCGGGCTTTGAAAAGTGCCAGAAGCAACAACAACAGCATATTACTAGGAACAATTCAAGACTAGATACACGATTTAATAATCACTTGGAATCCATTCAATGACATCAATCCAATTAGATGTCACGACGTTTCTCGCTAGGCAGAGAAACTTTTAGGCGGATACGCACATATCGCAGTCTAATGATTCTATCATCAAACTTCCTATTGATTTCTAGAAATAATCTTTGTCAACATAAAGGCAACATTCCCCATAAAATCTTCAAGGTTTTCACCAAGCCCGGTTTTCGCCATTGTCTTCCTCATGAAATAAAATTGCACTGCATAGACATATCGAAGATAAATTTATATTATTACAAACATGTACTATTGCTCCCCAACACGATTAATTCAATTACTGGAAAAATCATTTTACGATCAGTTCTGTTGGATGCTGATCGGATGCCGAATCAGTGATGCCAGTGATTGGCGACGATTTTCGGGACAAAATGTGTAATACTGGAATCTTCCAGGAGAGAGGAGCCTGTATAAACCAAGATATGCATGACTGTTCCAGAACCGCCTCTGGGGTGTCTCGGTAATTATGAAAGGCCATGCGACGTGGCTGGATTCAGTCTTCTGCGTTCAACTCTGGTTCATAATTGAACGAGGTCTTTCTCTCGGTGTTTTGAGCTACTTATCATCGCTGTGCTGTTTTCTAAAAGTGCTGCTGAGTATTGTTTGCGTAGTCTTGACTATGCCTTTGTTGTATGTGTAAACTTGACTTCGTATTAATAAAGTAGACGTTTGTTACCGAGGTCTGTTGAATGTGTGTCTCCCTGCACCCACTACAAGCGACCCCGTTGACTTTGCGGAGAGGAATTTCCATAAAAATATATTATAAGATACTCTATTTTGGTAATGAATGCGTGGTAAAATAATTGTTAGATAAAATCGGAACTAGGAAGCACATTTTATGTCCAGGATTGGAAAATATTTTGTGATTGTTCGGTGATTCATTAGGCTCCTTCCGCAGGCAAAGTGATGGCTGACAGTGAGTCAAATGCTACTCTCAAAAGTACTCATTTAATTACCACAGGAATGGAGGCATTCCAAACATGAATCGAAATGAATACCCTTTAAAAAGTGAACATACAGAATTTCTCGGATGCTTTCCTCAGGCGAAGATCTAGACTTATGTAATTTGTTGTCCATATTACTATTCATATATATCTAAATATCTATCCACATGCCTAGTTAATACAGATAAAAGTCAAGGTGGATAAAATGTAGCATACGCGTTTGTCACTATAGTTGTGCCTGAGTTTCAGTTCTTGAGCCTTAATCATTAAATAGACCGTAGTCATTGTCTATTTGGCCATTTGCAGGTACAGGAATATGAGGATTCAAAAAAGCAACCAGATAGGTAAATGAAAGTTAGCATGAAATCTTGTTGTCATAATTGCAAGAATCTGCCACATTTATTATGTATCCAAAAGGCACGTCAGCATTTCGTTCCTTAAAGCCAAACACGATATAACAGAGGGAAAGCCACATTTTATCTGCAAAAATTATGTTTATTAGTTGAATTTTAGCAGAAAAGCTTTATATAAAGCAGATTTTTGGCCGACATTTATTTTAGCATTTGATTTTTGGAAAGCAAGGGGCTATTAAAGCTTTGGAAAGTAAGGGCTTATTATTATTTGAATATTGGTAAGATTTATATTAAAAAATTAATAAACCTTTTTATAAGCGGCTTCAGTAACTTCGAAGTATATTATTCCATAAAAATCATTTTTGCATAGTATAAAATTCAAAAATAAGCCTATCAATATTATCTACCTTATTTCAGTGCGATAGTTTCCAAATTAAAAAAAAACGCATTTCAACTTGTTTCAGCGCAAAACTCTATATTATTTTAGTTGTTGAATTCATACTTGCAAAAATAGAAATGATATTAAATTTTTTGAGTTGTTGCTATCACTTCTATAAAAGTAAGATAAAACTGAAAAAAAAAATCAAAGCAGTTGAATTAAACATACAACATTATCACACTATCATCAAAATTATCAACAACATGTTCAAAGTTCAAAAGTTTAATGTAAAGAAACCCCTAAAAGTGACGATATTACAAATAAAGTAACGTATTTATTTGGTACATATAACGACCAAAATGAATACCTGGTATAGTATTTGTATTTATCTCTAAACGTCATTTAAAATCAAAAATGCTAAAACGCTCAATTGAAAGTAAGCGGTTCGAGCTTTCGAATAGTCGAAAAGGAGGAGGCGGGATTAATTTCCATCCTAGGTGAAAATAAAGTTTAGTGCTTATATTTGCAACCCATTTTTATTTAATGTATTTAAAAGGCGATTTTTTTATTCTAGTTATTTTAATTTATTTAGACTTACGTTCACAAATCGTTATTATAAATATTTTTGAGTCAAGAAATCAGTTTTTTTCCTATTCACTACCATGTGGCCCCATTCTTTTGGAATTAAAATTTATTTAAGTCATTGTGTGTGTTTAATTCATAGATTTGCCATAGAGGTATTGAAATAGTGTGCTGCCATATATAATTAAATAAAAAAATCAAAATGAAATCTGCTATGCATATTTCAGTGTATCATGTCAGAACATCATTTCTTGAACGGCCAAGAACCACGTGCTCGTGCAAGTTAAATTATATTTTTATTCATTTTTAATTGTTTCATTGAATGAGTCACTTTAGTATTGCAAACGACACAAAAAAAACTTTGTCTAGCATTGATTGTTTAAAAAATATCACATCTCCTATTTATTTCATCTCGTATAATCTTGTGCTCAAAATGATAGTCATCTAGGTTTTATTTGCTGCAGTTCTTAGCTCATTTTTTAATCAGAGATATTGTAAATGCAATGGAAACGCATTATTAAAAGCTGATTTTTTGAGATGCTTGTGCATAGTAAAATTTCTATTTTTCGCCTAAAGATTTTTGTTGACTCCAAAAACCTTATCCCCAAAATAGCATGTTCTGACATGATAAAAAAAAACTATCCAATAGATCAGAAGGTTGGAGCGAAATCAATCATGGAGCGCCATCTTCCCTCACACAGCAGAATAGTTAATTGATAACATCTAAAAACTAAAGAAATTCCCTTGTTCCTTTCTACAAGTGGTATGCAAATGCCATCACTCCTGACAACTGAGTTCACCAAAGAATTTTGGATTCCTCTTGAATTTGTTTTAATGTGTCGCGTTTCCATGGCAGCCATCGGCAGACTCTGGTCCGAGTAATTGAATTTTCGGGAGATGGGCTGATGATAATTCGTGGCAAACGTTTGATGTTCAAATTCCCAGATGTACTAATTCAATTTGATGAAAATGAATAAAATTTCATGTTGATAGTTGGACCAACTTTATGTTTTCTCTCTCGGACTCTAGTCCATTAGAACGATATTTCAATTGCATTTTAGAGCCTCAGTGGTAATTTTATCGTACCCAAAACTATAAATGAATTAAGTTTTTCTCTCGGCCCATCATAGATACACTTTCCATTATTGAAATCTGAAACGCTTCCCATAATTTTCTTATTAATAAAAGTTTCAGCTATATTCCTTTTAAAACACCAGGTTTGTAAAACAAGAGTTTTTGAAAAAATGGATACCCCTTGGTTGAAAGCAGATTTCCTGTTGCTAATTCAGTGAGGAATAATGTGGAATAGTTCAATATAAAGTTTTAAATGATATGCAAATCTAGCGAAGTAAGTATATTTAGAAGTTTTTTTGTTGTTGTCACTTTTGGCATTCGCCGTGGACAAGCTCCGCTGTTGATACATCAGCAAATTTTAAGCCGAATGAGCGTCTCTTGCTTTTGAAGGAGCGCCCACTAAGGCTAAGAGTACTACTTTAGCTAAACACTCATCACAGTCACTTGAACAGCCCCTTTTTACAGTGGGGGAGGCACGTTCACACATCTCACAGATAGCACACAAAAGAACAATCATGCCCGAACCGGGGCTCCCAGAACACGGGGAAGACGCGCTACCTCTGCGCCAGAAAGCCGGCAACTATATATTACTACTTATTCAAGGAATGTTCTTTATATCTGAAATTGTCTACGAGATAGCGAATCAACCTCTGAATTTTTGTTCTTGATCCTTGGGAAGAGGCAATACTACGAAATGAAACTTGCTAGAGTTCAGATGTTGGTTTGATAATTTAGCAAAAAGAAGTAAATATAGTATGGCATTGTTCCGAGTTTAATTTCACCGCTTCCTTCCTTATATCTGTCGGTTTCCTCATTTACAGCATAGGCTTTAATCCAGGAAACTTTTATTTGTCTGTGTTGGATTAGAGTTTTGCTGATGGATCTTGCCAATGGATTTTGGTGTTATGGGTTAGATACCTTTTGTGCACAGGCTTGATTGTAAACTAATATTGGGATATTATGGTGTGAGACAGTGGTATATTCTAAGGCTAGTTGAAGGGTTAGAATTTTTTCATGAAGCACTGTATTTAAAATTTCTGCATTTTTCGAATCATTTGTATATAATATGGTGGTTTTCCATGAAGCGCCGACTCTATAATCCCTCTTGGAATCATCCGTGAGCAGTATGTGCAGAGAAAAAGCCGAATGAGTGCAATACAATAATGTACTGCTAGCTTGAAGCAAAGGCTTCCTCCGAATCAAAACACTAATGAAAGATTGAAAGTTTCGGCAATTATCGGTGGAAAAAATGGATCTTACTTGACCATTTTTTGACCATGTTGGCGACATTAAGTGTTTAATTTTCAAAAACTTTGGTGCTAAGAAAATTGGAAGTAGATTTGACCAGAGTGAAACACATTATTTAAAATCGCCTGTTTTTCTTGCGCACTGATACTGGTGGAATCTATTTGTCTGAAAACGCCGGTCCTTGAATTCTGAGCTTGGATTTTTTTTCAAAAACTTGACTTTGCTACCTCTGTGCCAGAAAGCCGGCAAATTTGGAAGCAGAATATAAAATAAATTATTTCAATCCCTAATTTTTTTCAAATCTGAATCTTAGAATGGAAAAAATATGCAATATTTAGAAGAAATTGAGAATCAAACCATTGCGTAATATATAAACAAGATGAATTGTCTCACAGAAACTTTCTCGCAAACTCTAACAAGATGTTATCTCAGAGGATAATTAGCACGGCAATGAAGTACAATTGATGATAAATATCTTTTGATGCACTTTTGAATGCAGCAGTTTTTCTGACTCTATTGTGGGATTTTGAAGAATGTTTTATGGGTTAATCAACCCTGGCATACAGTTAAGTATATATTTAGAAGACAGAATGCAAAAAAGTTATTTTAAGAATTTTGTTTTCTTTTTTCAGTTCTTATTATAAGCTCAAACTCTCCCTATTATATATATGTACTAGCATTTCTATACCCAGGTAATTGTAATTATCAGAGGAAAATAGTTTTTGGTGCACCTAGTTACGAAATTCCTCTACAATAATTACTTATTACCTATTTTTTTTTCTAATTTTGGGAGGGTCCTGGGGCCCCTGGACTCCTTAAATATATTCCCTTGTCCTTAACCGATCCTTAGCTGTCCTTAACGATCCTTTTAAAGTATTGATTTTCTTTGCAAACGCAGACCATCCACATTTTATTGTTATACCTATGTTTAAGCAAGAACTTCTTTGTATACAACATTTTTAGGGTTTTTTTTCTGATACTAAAATTATTAAGGTGCTTGATGAACTGACTCTGGAGCAAGCTACATAAAATTGGCAGTGTGAAAAATAGTCTTCTCTTAAATCGATCCCTGCTACTTCTAATGTCTGTCTTTGTGACTTATTAACGGTAATTACAGGGAACTGTACTCTTCTAAATTCAAAAGGATAGTCCTACAGAATTAATGGAATGCGGTATTAAAACTAACTCCCCTCGAGCACATCTAGTAATTATAGTTGCTTCAATTACATACTTATTAAGTCATTCAATTGGCTTATTTTTTATATCAGCAATATCAGGATAAATCTTGGCGATGAGACCTGGAAACTCAGTGACTACCGTAGAGAGTTCGTGGATTATAATAATTTTACCAGCACATTCAGTATATGTTCCGTCGCCTATTTTAAGGAGAAGATTTAAAAAACAATTCTGCTGATGCATCTCCATGTAAATTACTTTCATATTCTTATTCAAACCAAGTTTCTGCTCTTTAGGATATAGATACAACGATTTGATGCATGCTTTAACTTCATCTGCACGTGTTAATCTAGGTACAACCGGTAATGTTTGACGAAAATATCCTGCTAGTAGAACAGTTACTCCACGCATTACTTCATCAGAATTTCTTAGATCTTTGAGGGTTGCATTAAGTGCCTCGAATCCTGCTTTATGAGCTGTAGTACTCTCATCCCAGATAATAAGTTTGCCATCTTACTCTGTAAAATCCTTAGCCAAATTACTCTGTTTTTTAATACTGCGCATTGGATTCTCTAAGTAATTGAAGTTAAGGGGTAACCTAAAAGCAGAATGAGCGGTCTTTCCACCCTCCAATAACGTTGCAGCTATTCCAAATAATTTAGTTGCCAAGGCAATGCCTTTATTGCTTCTGACCTTTGAAAGAAGAAAAATTTAAATGCTTTTCCAGTGCCACCAGTTGAATCTAAGAAAAATATTGGGCCTGTACCAGACTCGATACTTTTGAGGACCTTTTGATATACGCTGGACTGTTCGTCTGTTAGAGAAGCTTCAGCATTGTATAATTTTTTCTTCAAATCTTCAAGATCAAAATTTGTTTCTCGCATGTACTCTGTTTTGCAAATGAGTCTCAAATCGCTCAGACTGAGGTAAACCATAATCCATTGAGCACTGACCTCCCAGAGTCTGAACAGTGTCAAGAATCAGAATCAATCATTGGTTGTACGTTTGTCCTTAGTTGAAAGAGCGGAGACTTGCAGTTGTCTTTCATGCTGAAACCGGATGTCTTCTGAAAAACAGACCTTGTACTTTTCCCGAAGGCTTCATGGATCAGAGGGATGACAAAATACCAAGATATCTTTAAACAGTTCTCGAAATTTGAACGATGAGCTGCTTAAAATAGCTTCCTTAATAGTATATTGCCACTGTTTATCATCCTAAAACAATCTCAATGCCATGCATGCAGCTTTGAATGTAGGGTAATTATTTCATAAGACGCATAATTTTGGCTGGATTGTTTTCAAAATTGATCAGGGTGTGCCAAAGAAATGCCAAATTATACTTTAAAAAAAGTTTAGTCTCCTTTATATTTATCAGTGAATTAGATTTGTAATGCTGAAGAGGAAAACCCAATAAATGACAAAAAGATTTTTAATGCGCACTTTTTTTGTCAGATTTTAAAAATATTTCACACGATTTTGAAAAATTTATCAAACTTTATGTAAAATTTTTTTATTAAGTCATCTTGAAAAGTTTCGATGTAATTAAATATTAAAGCGAAATTTCGCCTCATCGTTAAAAAATTAACCAAAAATTTAGTTTTAGAAATTTGAGTTTTTAAAATTGTATTGCAGCATAAATTTTCAATCGTTAATAATATACGTTTAAGTTTTCAATCGTTAATAAAATACATTGTATTCATCCAATCAAATTCAAGTAATGTTTTTAAAACTTGTTGTAGATGACATTTGATGTTAATATAGATTTTTTGAATATTAATTCCTTAATTTTTTATTAATTAATTAAAAAAAATGTTATCGCCTTTATAGTAGTTGCAGTTGCTAAGTCTGCATAGCCTGATTGGTACGGCGCTGGTTTCCCATCCCTCCTGCCTGGAGTTCGAACCTGATTGTAAAGTTCTCCATGTCGGGAGTTATACCGCTGGGGGTACTGAGTCAAAGGTGATCGTTATTCGGCGGCTTAGGGGTTCATATCTCAGAAGCTACTCCTTCCGTTGTAAAGCGAAACACGAGAACAAAAATTGTAATTATTTAATATAAAGGAACTAAAATAAAATTTTTCCTAACTTCTTAAATTTTTCCTAACATCCAAAGTAGAAATTGATTTAAAAGATGTTTTTTATATTACTTATTAGTGCAATAAATCGAATCAAATTACTTTTTTAGAATAAGGTGAACCATATGCTTCTCTTCAATTAGAAATTATGTCTTAATGGATTTAGTGCTTCATTGCAATATAGGAATGTGAATGAAACGGATAAATATTACAGTTGGTGAGAAATGCAGAGTTTTCGTGAAATAAAGTGTTTGGGTCTCTGAAGGTCAAAAACTGTTCTTTGGTTTTAATCGATGGACTTTCGGATTTCACTGCTGCGTTTTATGTTTTCTTAGTTTCGAAAAGGCAGACCTACCTCTTTGATGCTTACCCCTCTTATTAAATGGATAAGAATACAATTAGTGCATTGCCTAAGAATCGTGAATCTTCTTCGTGATAGGCTAAAGAGACATTTCAAATTTGGTTTCAATGACCGGAATGAAATGCCATCCAGGTTCAATAGAGTCAAATGTTCGCACAATAGTCGGTACGCAAGTAGACTGTTGCACAAATTGAGATGATGATGAGATCATTTTCTTATCCAGAGAATATCATCACCTTGGCAGGTGGATGTCTGACCAAAAAAGATTTCTTTCTCAACAGGCTCATGGACAAGAGGAACCTTCAGCGTAGCCGAGTCTCTAACGTGCAAATCTGTGATTCCGAAACAAAGATGTGATCTAGGAAGGCACATTTTTGCACTCCTTTTGTTTATTCATTACGGTTATTTTATAATATGAATTTGTTGTTAAATAAGTTGATCAACCTTGACTGCCAAGTCAATGTAGGTTCAAGATCATTAAGACAAATTATGTTCTGTGTTGTTGGTGTTGTTTATGGCACTTTTTCAAGCCCGCGGACTATAAGCGATTTAAACCGATTGAGCATTTTTCCATAACACCAACTAGGACCAAGAGTACGACTTAAATATACACACGCCACAACCCGTTTTGGACTTCATTCGTAGCTAACTTCGGGGTCTTCATTCATGCATTTCATTCATTCATCCATAGATCGTAATTTAGATTAGGAACAGAGAACGATCACCTTGGACCCAGTACCACCAGAGTTATTACTCTCGACATGGTGGACTTTGTGACCACAACAGATTTAACGAGCGCCAGCCACCACACACTCTGGGAATCTGGTTGGCGAGGTTCGAACTCACAACCTAAAGTATACGAGTCCAACTCTCTATCAACCAGGCTATCCCGGAACTATATTACGTTCTATCAATATCATTGGACGATACGGTATTATGCAAGCATTAAACTCTGCGCATATTGTTTTTTATTTTATTTTTATAAAATTTAGATGTATTTTAGAAATTTTACTAACCTTGAATATAAGCTCTTCCTTTTTTTTACTATTTAATGTCTACATATAGTGAACAACATCATATCACTCGTTAAAATTAATGCAGTCTGAATAATTTTTAAAGATAATTACCTTAAAATTGAGATTATTTATAAAGTGGCAGCCATTTTAAAATTTGGCTCAATTTATTTTCGACGTAAAAAATATTTGATGTCATCAAAAATGGAAATGCGTTTTGGGGCCTTATGGATAGCTCTCAAAACATTCCATTCCTAAGATATTACATACGGGTGACATGAAAAAGCTCATAAAATCAATAAGTGGGCAAGTGTCCGTGAAGAAGTGCAACTATGTAATAAAACGAATGCAGCAACCCAAGTAAGAATGAAACAGCTAGACGGCAGCAGCTTGAAATGCGAGAAAGTCGGAGGACATCCAGCCTTCCATAAAACATCCATAAAGATCTCGCGCGGACCGGAAAAATGTTGCCGGAAGGTGAATGAAGAAGAAAACGTCCGGCCGCACTCGCAGCAGCCGGCACCTAATCCGGCCGCCCATCTTCATGAATGGACTCATCCAGAGTTGCATTTCTCATACAGAGCTGTTATTAATGACGCGAAAAGTCAAACATTCCGCAGACATTACTTAGTTCTACCCGACGAGACTATGGTAAAGGAAATGCATTTCAAACTGGGAGCAGAAACTGCATATCAGAGGTGGACGGCTTTGATGCATGAGCGGTTCGCGCCTTGTAAAAGAATTCTACAGTAGATCCTTGTACAACCGCACCATCACCGAAGCTGAACTCCAACTACATGAATTAATTCTGACAGAAAAACTGTCATTAATTATAAATTTGATTAATAAACGATTAACATTTATTAGCTATGAATTTAAATAATAATTTACTTGTTACTGTCATAAACGTTTGTCTGAAATTTAATTTGTGAATTATTTAATATAGATTTCGCAGTCACTACTCATTGCAATTTCATAAATATCCTAATATTTCAGTACATTAATTTCCTATATTAAAGTCAAGATTTCTCTTCCTCTGATATTACTTTTATTTAACATATTTTGCGGCATGACTTAAATGATACCTTTTTAAATTAAATTCAAAAAATTTAATTCTAAGCTATGGATAATATAGTAATCAGATTATTTACTTGTTTTAACCACTTGACATACGAATTTATTTAACTTCCCAATTAGGTGACACATCCTATCTTGAACATTTATTGTTATTTTTATTCCTATAAAAATGTAACGAGCTTTAAGATATTGAATAGTTTCTAAGTGATTCTTGTATTTTAAATTACTGAATGCTTTCACTTAATTATAGATTTAAATTTAAAAATTCAATAATTCAATGCGCATATCAGAGATGTCATTGTATGTGAAGTGTTTAAGTAAATTTGAACAAAGAGCTGTGGCTAAACGACAGATATATTTTGTTGTTTTGCTTCAATTTCAATTGAAAATTGAACTTAAAATATTTAGCTCTGTATTTTTTTCTATAAATAGAATATGACGCAAGTTTGGTTGAACACTGGAAACAACCAAAATATGCAAAGTTTGCAACCAAACATGTGTAAATAAACGACCAAAAACATTTTAATACTTAAAATGAACGGATGCTATTTGCAATATTATTTACGAGAAAATTTTCATGTAAGAATTTCTTATCATTAATTACCTTTCATTTCATATAGATTTAGGAATTTTAGGCTTCAAGAATAATTTCCACAAATTGCTGAATTTTTAAAAACAGGTTTTAATATAGAATACTTGTTTTAAAAATTCCGTTTCTGCTCCCCCTTCCCTTTTTAATCTATGTAGTAGTAGAAAAAAATTGCGTTTCGCTACAGCACGTGTTCACCTCGGAAGATTTCGATGATGAGGAAGTTTTCTCCTACTACAAACAGAACTGTGTGGTTCGTCTCTTTTCTATAAAGATTGAAAACTCTACTAAAGAAAAGCGGTTTTTAGTGGGAATGGACTTCCATACTCTTTACAATGAGATAATTTACTGATATTATTTACATGTTGGGTGGAGTTAGTGGGAGCTGCAATTACTAATCAATGCTGCTTTTGTAGTTGAATCTTTGAATTTGCCAGAACTCTATAAGAGGGAGAAACCCTCTCAATTCAGCACATGAATTATGAAAAGTAAATCTCCTAATCGTCTCTACATCACGTTTAATATCATTATAGCTACAATTATACTTTAAACAGTCTTTTTTAAAAGTCTAGATTCATTTGGAGCACATTAATTAGTGAACGCTGGTGAAATCAGAACTTTTCAGTTTCCTCGCACAGACTTCATGCCCCATACTATTGACGCATAGAAGTCAATCACTCCAGTCCGTGCAACTCCCTATTGACAAGGTGAGATACTTCCTATGCATCTTTGTTACAATTCTGACAAACTGAACAATTATAGTTGAATTCCTTTAATTATGCTATTTAGAAATTGAACAATAAATACTCCAAAATAGCTTAACTACATTGATGTTTCTCTGTCATCAGACACAGTTAAGCTCTTCCTCTTAATTCGGGGCAGTACAACTCTTCAATACACTGGGTATCTCCGTACGCGAAAGATTAATACAAAAAAGAAACGTATACTAAAAAGGATTAAATAAAATAAAACGATAATTTTAATTAAAAATCTTACATCAATTAATTTTTTAAAAATTAATGTATTAAACAATAAAAATATTTTTATTTTAACTGTTTTCTATTATTTTATCCGGAAACTGGTTATTTCACAAAATTAATGATTTTACAGTAGAAGTACTAAAACATAATTTGATTACAAATGTTGTTATAACTTTGATCTGAAGCAATTAATCGAAAATGCAAAAGTCTACAAAATTTCAAACTTTTAACACACCGGGAAGGATAAAAAAAATCGATCACAAAATTCCACTTTAAAAAGTCCGAATTGCGTCAAATTAAATGCATTTAAAATGTATGAGCTGCTTTTCTTTTAGTTTCAGAAACGTTAAGATAATTGCAATTATTTCCATTGCTACTCCGTTAATGTCTCTCCTCTTCAGTCACTCACTTTTGTTTGGTGTTCTTTGCAGACGTTTGCATACGCCCACCCCCCACCCCAAGGATTTACAGCAATCTCCAAAGAATTCGCAATGGGTCCCAACAAATCGTCACCAATAATAAATCAACGACATTTCCGATGAAACTTCAACAGACATTCTAGGACATTGAGTAGAAAATGTATCTGAAGTAAGCTGATATTATTAAAAATGAAATAAATGGAAGAAACTTATTTTTTGGTTTTAATCACATTGAATTGTAAGTGCCTAGAAGAAAGTAAATAAATATTAAATCGAGGTTAATAAATAAAGAAATAAAGACTACTTCTGTAAAACGTGTGGGGTATGTCCTGAAGAAGTGATTGCAAACTGGGGCTCCATATATTGTTCTTGGGATGTTATTTAAAAAAATATATTCGTAAACCTTATTGTATGCATATGAGAAACATGCAAGTAGATGGTAACACATTTGCTTTTTTGAATAAATCGAAACATGTAAAAACGTATCATTTATTTTGTGCGTCGACTGGAAGGTTTGTCGGGCTATACAACAGCAAGTTATAAGAGTAGCAGTTTTTGTTTCATTACACGAGATACCAATAAGTTACATCTTTTTTTTAATGAACAGCCTCTCCTTAATGCTCGTATTTAGATTATCTTAAATTCAATAAAAATTGTTGTGTTATTCATAAGTTTCAGGTAAACATAAGAGAGTGTGAATGTTTATGTTGTGCAAAATCAGCTGCTTCGATTCAACAGTCTTAAAAATGTATTCCCCTGAATGAAACGAATGCCGGATCTTCCCTACCTGCAAGTATTTGATCAGTTTGCAAGCTATGTTATCGGCGTAGAAAGCAACTGTTGTCCTCCATATGATGTCGGTGAGCACGTTGATCACTCCAACAGTCAGATCTGCAATGATAAAGAAGGTGTATAAATAAAAGGGAATAATAGTTTGTGCACACAGAAATTGAAAAATACGCAACGAATTTTCTACCCATTCCGCTCATAAATGCAATCAAATATAAAAAAATCGCGCAGATTTTTAACGATTAATGAGATAGGTATTTTTATTAACTAAATAATGACACCTACTTCAAAAATTTTTAGCCACATGTCTGCCAGAAGTAAATAGCAATGTTTAAGTAAATTTTGTATCACTCCTTACAAATCATTAATAATATATGAAACATTTCCTTCCCCCCGTTTTTGAAGGTTTATTATTTAAGAACATTAAAATTTTTGCATCTATTTGGAGCAACTGGCATTCTAATTAGAATGAAGATGCAGAAAATAAGGTTTTTTTTTTGTAGAATATCATATTTTATATTTAAATATATTCTTTACTAAATTACATTCAGTTTATCAAGTTCGTAAAATTAATTATTTTATAATTATTTGATTTTAAGCTTGACTACTAAATTGTGCATATTTTGACCTCATTAATTTCTGCAACTAGATTTAGGGCAAAATTCCCCTTTGAAACTGTTCCAGCTATGCTTATATTTTTCTACTTACAAGTTTAATTAAGAAAGCGCCGTTTTCCTACACTTAAATTAAAAAAGATATTTTAATAGTCGTAAAAAATAAAATTATTCTTGTACAAAGAGGAATTATAAAACTGTCACGTAAAGAAAATTACGAATTGTAATATTAAATACATATAACTTTTTTTGCTGGTTCATTACATTTACACCACTTAATTATCGAAAGCTAAATTAATACCCGATTACTATAAACTTTATTAAATTTTTCTCTAAATAGTAAAACGACAAGTAGGTTAAGCTTTTGTAACAATTAAGTCATTTATTTTTAAAAAAGCTTTAATAACAATGTTCCTATATGATTGCTACTTATACTAATTAGATTATTAAAAAAAATAAAGCTTTTTAGAGGGGAAAATCCATTCTTTGATTTTCAACCTAAAAGTATCATCTAAAGTGTTAGGTACGATTTCAAACGTTCAGCTTGGATATGACATATTTTACAATTCTTAACAGTATAATACAACTGAGATGGATACACAAAGAAAGAGAACCCCCAAATGTTTCACCTCTTTATTTCGTTCCATTCACAGATGAAGAAAAGTGTGTGACCTTATCTCAGGAAAACCACCTAGAGCTGTTGATCGCCTTAGACGTCATCGAGGTTTTTATTTAGGACAGTATATTTCAATATACCATATATCTGACAGTTAGTACATAAGATAACAAAACAAAACAAAGAGAGAGTAAATATTAGTATGTGGTTTTTTTAAATGGTTCATTTGTAATATGTGTGTCTGCTGGATCAAGTGCATCTGAATGAAATAATTCAAAAGTGTATAAGGCTGAAAACCTATATTGCTGTTGTTGCATGCACTCCTTGGCCAACATATCTAGACCACCTACATGACTGGGGGGGAGATTGCAGCCTCTGTTAGTCACAAAGGACCAGGGCACCTAGAGATAGGTATAGGACCGACTTAGCTCTATCACACATTCACTTGCACAGCCCCTGATTACAGGGGGGGGGGACATTCACACATTTCACAGATAACACACAGAAGAACAACCAGCCCTAACCGGAACTGGAACCCGGGACTTCCAGGACAAGAGGAAGACGTGCTACTTCCGTGCCGGAAAGCCGCCTGAAAACATGTAATTGATTTTAGAATCAAAATTGAGAAATCGCATGAAATTTTGAGCTCAAAGTATTAAATCTCTATGGGCCGAGTTTTTGTTTTTACTCCAAAAAAAATTTTGGTAACGAAAAATCAGAAATTATAAAGCTATAAATGCAAATAAAAAATATTTTTTTGTGTTGAAACAATTTCATTGCATTGGAATCATTACATGATTTTCTAGTCCCACCGGCCTATATAATTTGCACTGTTATAATAGATCATATGTGAAAGTCCATAAAACAATTTGCATTTGGTGTAAGGCATCCATAAACATAGTTTGGTAATCACTGACAACGGCACAAATAATTTCAATTGGATCAAATGGTTTCGCTTCGTTTTATTGTCAACAGTTTGTACAATCATTTCGCTATTTCGGGCTGATGAGCCTAGCAATGGTCATGAATACTAGCAATGGTTGTGTTTGCAACGTCATAGAGTTAAGATTTATGCGCCATCTCATGAAAAAAACTATAATTATTTTGTAAAATGTCGATAAATTAAAATGTGACCTGAAAGTTACATGGATCCATAGAGGGTTAATATTCTGTCGACATGCCTTTTGAAGAATATGTGAAAACGTAATGACTTGGACATTTGGTGCATGCATGTGAAATTTTGAATTTAACTGATGGGAAATAAAATACGTTCGATATCTATTAAGTGTTTTTCTCTGTTCTTGGAAGCACAAATGTGCGCAAAAAATAATATAAAGTCGAGAAGGGAGCACTCTCGCTACTTAAGAGACGCATTTTAGAATCTTAAATCAATCTGCATGTCCACAGACTAAGATGTATAGTAAAAGTATATATATTCGAAAAATAGTCTTTCCACCACCATTAAACAGTTTAGCTTCATCTAGAACTGTACAGACTGCATAACTCTCGGAATAATTCGTAACTCTCTAAGAATAAGAATTCATTATGAGAGTAATTGATTCTGTACAGCCTGCTCTCGGATAAATTCATAAAGCTCTGAGACAGAGCATTCCTTATGAGAGAAATTAATTCTGTTTTAAATGTAGTGTTCATTTTGTTTAGGATCATAAAAAGAAAGACTTCTTTTCAGTAAAATGTGACTTCGAATATTAAAAGAAAAGGGTTTAGTGAAGCAAATACATGTAGCTCTGAAAACTATTTAATTATTATTCAGAAACGTTTTAATGTCCTCCAGCATGTTTGAATTAACATCCAAAGAAATAACAATTAAAAAACATCTATTATAAAACATTAATAATTTTTTATAAACATTAATCATTACTAAACATTAATCAACAATTATAAGATTTTTAACCATTAAATATACCAATGGTGGAATTCATATTCAGTGAATTATTAAGTATTTATTCCGAATTTTAACCATGTCAACATGACTACTAAATAACAAAAGAGCTAGATAGATAAAATTTGGTAGAATATTTTTTTATAATCGGAATTATAGATTTTTTTCCAATTTAGGATACTACCTGCCAATGGATTGACCACATGCTTTCTATATGCTCACGTGCACGGCAAAGCGATAATACAAAATTTATGATAAATGAAATTTTGTAAGCTATCTTGTCTTTGAAACTGCATATCGTATTTGATGACAATGGATGAAGAAAATCCAAATGCAAACCAGGTTTCCTTCACCATCCTCATAATATCTTAACATTATAAAAATAGTAATGGTGTCACAAAGTAACAGCGTTCAAATTAGAAATAATATCACAAAGTTGGATCATTTATCAAGATGTTTTCAAAATTAAAACAATAATGTTTTCAAAATCAAATGGAAAACGACTAATAATTAGATGGCCGGATAGCCCGGTGAAAAAGGACCTGAAGCAGACTAGGGAAGGCAGCAGACTTCTAGGAACTCTCAGAAGGCTGTTGCGTCTTGAGGCTGGGAGTGACTGGCTCGGCCTGAAACAGACTGCAGAGGGGATTGAGATAGAGAGGACCCTCTGCTGCGTTTTAACCTGAACATGTGACACCAACTGCTGCATTCTCTTCTACACGATTTATGTTCTAAATCTAATTAAATTAGACTCGGAAGCGGTGGTGATGACGCGGGTCTCGAACAAATTGAATTATTTTCGTTTTCCGATTAAAAAAACAACTTCAAGAATTTATTCTAAGCCCTTGAATACAAAATACTAAGGTTTTCTCCGGGACAGATTTCGTATTTTCCAGCTTCAGCAGCCACAGACAGCAGGCATTTCGAATGGAAAAATTAAAAATCAAAGCAATTCAAATGTATTTGAGTTATGACAATGGAAGCAATACATTTCATGTTTGCAAAATGATGATACTACCGCTCACATTTTCATATCCTATTCTTTACATTCAAACTCCTGCAGACTTTAAAACGATTTTAGCATCGAAGGGTTCCTGTTTCTAAATGAGAATTCAATAATGCTATGCCGTGAGTTGCGATTTAGAATAATACTTCATAAATATATCATATTTGACAGACATATAACCATTGAGAGTAGTCATTGCATTAGATCAAGGTATAAAACTTGATCTAGATCTGCAGTTCATATAGTTGCATGGCAAATTTAACCCTTAGAGGGGTCTTGTGTTTCTCATCCCTGGTGTCCACATACAATTGGAAAGATATTCGAAATATACTTATTTCACAATTTTATAGAAATTTACATTTTCGGTTGAGATAGTTTAATTATAATTGAGTTTGTAGCTTTGTTTTCAAATTACAGACCAAAGATCACAGGTTCGAAATAGAATCCCATGAAAAATTGGCTTGTTTAGAAAGTATGAGTTAATTCAATCCTTTCTTTCTGGTGCTAGTGTGGAGATAGGACGTCTGCTTATGTTCTAAATAATAAAAGCATAAATAAAATTAAGAATTCTTTCCCAAGACAGCATTTGTTGTGTTTCTTCAAAATAGGACAATAATAAATACACTAACGACCTGCAACTTTTTTGCAGGCGTATTCTTATTGCTCGATTATTTTTAAACTTCACTGAATATGTTTTCGAGAAACAAAATTTAATGAACAAAATAAAGAATGAGGTAGATAATATTTTAACCAACATTTTCTAATATCTGCTTTCAAAATCATTTCTTTTCATGAAATTTGATTGCCGACTTGAAAAATCACAGAGCGAAAAAAATTAGTACATCTTTAAAATAGTTTTTTTCTTTTGAGATAGGCATCCACTTTACAAATGTCCTCTTATTTAAAAGATCTATCATTAAACTGCCAACAAATAAGTCATAAACTTAAGTAAAATAAAATGAAACTTCAAGTTTTCATTTTATTTTTTCGCTTTGATTTTCATTCAAGAGCAAAAAATTTCCTTCTTTTTGCTAATTAAGAAGCGTTTATAAGCAAAGAAAATAAGTTTTTTTTTAACGGAGATTAAATATCAAAGGTGAACCCCCCCCCCCCCAAATTTAACGTTTCATTTTAAGTGACGCTCTGAAAACTATTTCCAGTGACTATTCTCCAACATCTCATTCAATTTCGGTATCCATTTTTACTTCCTTTAGAAAGAAGATTAAAAGAAGGGGTTTATAAAAAAAGTTAAAAAAAATTTCATTTAAATGATTCTCTCTCTCTCTCTGTATATATATATATATATATATATATATATATATATATATATACTTTAAATATTAAACGCTACTAAAGACAGAATAAAATGCTGATAAACCCGTTTTTTCATTTTATATTTTTGACATTAATGAACGAGTGATCGAATTTTAAGAAAAAAACTTTTTGTTAATAATTAGAGTTTTTTTGTTTTGTTCGAAGTGCACCATAAGAAATGACTGTGATACTAGAGTTTCAAAACCTCGGAAACACCCAAGTGCATTGGAACTTGCGTAAGCACAACAGCTCAAACATTCAACAAGACAGTTGGACGAACCTTGTTCTTATTTGTAGGCAGTAATTTTAGATTTCTATCCAATTTTATCCAACTACCTTCATCTACGGGAAGACCGTCTATCCGCCACAGAAACGAAATTTGATGGATGACTTTAAAGTCAATTTTACTGACATTAATGAAATTTTGATCAAATATACTTCGAGTGGGTTGCCTGCCAATCCTTTTCATTCTTTGTATATGCTGTAAATGATTTTAAATATTACATCATAACAGTTGGTAAAATTTGTTTTTTTTCGCGTTATTAGAATAAAAATTAGAATAGTAAAATTATGCAATTTGATGTACATTGAATAAATAAAATCTCTTGAAATCTTAAGGATCTTGTCCTGCAGAAGCGGTAGTTACTATTGCGAAAGGGGGCTATCTTTTGTTGCGATAACAATTGCTACTTTTAAAAATCCTTTATATTAAGACTATCTTCAAATTTGCGAAAAGTGTAAAGGGAAATTGTACCCACATTGTCAAAACTCCTAGCATGTATTGTTATTTATTTTAGACCTTGTGATCATTTTGAATTGTTTCAATTCATTCCGCAAGAACTGTTCAATTTATTTTAAAAGTGTTGAAAATTTGGACGCGGTTGTTGCGATACCGGATCTCCATCTCGCAAAACACTCGTGCAAAGTTGTAAAAATGCTTCTACTTCATACTGTTCACTGTCCCATTTTTAGGATCAGAATGAAGTGTGCCTAGATACTTACTATTGTGCATATCAAACTACCTAATGTTACAATTTTACTATTTGCGCTAATAATGTGAATGGTGTAATACATTCTACTATTAATTATGTTGTCTAATTAGAATAATTTAAAGTAATCTACTTAATTTGATCGGGCAGTCGATGAGCAACCCTATCTAGCACGAAGGAACAAACGAAATTTGATGACATTGGACACATGCAAACAGTGCAGAATCATAGAGAAAAAACGCATATTGATACAGAAAAAAGAACATTATGAAAACATTTCGTATTAAATTGTGAAGCATTACAAATGCTTAAAACCCATTAAATGTAAGCTAACTTTTCATTTTAGGAAAAAAACTAAAGAGCTTTGACAAAATGTCCGTAATATAAATCATAATGACTGGAAGAAATAATGACTTCTTAGAAGTGTTTCGACATGAAAAGACATCCAATTTCTTGGCCACCTGAGTCTATGTTCTCACTACAGTTTACTGGCTTTGATCGCGCAATTTATAGATTATCCTTTGGAGCCATACCGGCAAGTCCAACTTCGGTCAAAGAAAAGACTTTGATACCCAGAAAGTACACCATGTCCAGCGATACTTGGTCAAGACAAAAATCACTCTCTATTCGGTCAGCAGAAACGCTTTTAAAATGTGGACAGGTCGTTCGCCCCTTGATGGCATTATTCCATCTCTCCTGCCAATCCTTAATTATTAGTTGTTGTTTTTTCTCACTTCTGAGTTGGGCTTTGCATTGATGGAAAGATATTTCTTGGGTTTCGCGGTTTAAAGCTTCCTTGAATAATGTGTCCGATTTTTTATTTCCATTATGATGAACACTTGTCTTGGTCATTTCATCACCAATCTCAGCAGCTTTTTCTTTTATGATCAATATTATCTCTCTCACGGTTTCGACCACGGAATCGAGTACCATTAAAACCTATCCTGAATCGGAAGTCATATTTCATCCATAAATAAATGTAGGCAGGGTAGCCTGGTTGGTAGAGCGCTGGACTCGTACTTCTTAGGTTCCGAGTTCGAAACTCACCGGCCAAAATATTCCCCGACTGTGTGGCGGCTGGCGCTCGTTAAATCTGTTCGTGGTCGCAAAGTCCTCCATGGAGAGAGTAATACCACTGGGGTTCTGGGCTAGAGGTGATCGTTCTCTGTTCCAGGTATAAATTACGATCTGAGATGAGTGAATGAATATGCATGAATGAAGTCCGCCCCCTAAACAGAGTTGTGGCGTGTGCGTAGCCATTTTCTTGACCCTAGATGGCGCTACTTGTAAAACAAGAGACGTGTATTTCTGGCTTAAAATCTGCTTATGTATCAGCTGGGTTTGTCCATGGCAAGTGCCATAAGTAACAAAAAGAACAACATAAATAAACGAGATAATTTAAGCTTTAACCTATTTTGGTGTGAGATTTTGTGATTACAAGTGATGTTATGGATAGTCTTCATTCAATAGAGTGGGAAAAACGCGTCAAAAACACAAACTCGATTTTCATTAAATATTGATCGTATTCCAAAAAGTAATCACCAAAAACGTACCATAAATCATACGATAGATTCAATTAAAATGTTGCTTAAAGGCAAAAGTTAATATTTCGTTATTATTGAGTTCTACACAAGATGTTTTCTGGGATGGCATGTTTAGTACAGAGAAAGTTTGAGGGAATCATTCCGGCTGATTCATTTAAAGAATTACATCAAAAGTATTTTTAAAACGGCTAGTTTTAAATGTTTAATGTATTATGTCAGAACATGACGTTGTTTTTGGCCTCAACAAAAATTCGTAAATGAAAATTTGAAATTTTATTATCTGCACGAGTACCTCAAAAAACCATCTTTTATTAACGCGTTGTCATTGCATTTTCAAAAGGTCTGATAAAAATGTCATTTTGAGCACACGATTATTAGAAGTGAAATAAATGGGAAATATGATATTTTTTAAAACAATTAATGTGAGACAAAGTTTTTTGTATCGTTGGCAATACTAAAGAGACTTATTTATGAAACAATTAAAATGAATAAAAATATAATTTAACTTGCACGAGCACGTTTCGCTTGGACATTCAAAAATTATGTTCTGACACGATACATTGAAATATATATATATATATATATATATATATATATATATATATCAGATTTCATTTTAATCTTTTTTAAATAATTCTTTGTTTAACATAATATATTAGATTTTGTATTCAGATAGAGTTTTTCCCGAAGACTCCTGAATTTTTTTGAAATATAAATTCTCCATTACCTGAAAAAAAGATCATAAAAAAGTATCAGGTTAAAAAAGAATATTTTATTCGTACATTTTTGGGCATTTATATTTCCATCGATTACTTTTTCCTTTGTCTACAAGTTATTTTTGCTTCCTCGAACAAGCGTCATATTTCACAAAAACAGAGATAATCTGGCCACTAGCGCTCTCGAAACCGGATAAAAAAAACAGAACAATTCGGCACGAATTCTTCTGATTCTACTTCAACAATGCGAAAGGAAATATGTTTGAAAAAATGCTTTCCTATTCAAAACACGGTCAGCTAGAGAAAAAAGAAATCATAACTTCTCAGGACCAAGTCCAATCTCGTACCAATAACAAAAATTCATAAAATGAAGACTCTTTTCTGCTGTTCCATAAGAAACAAATATTTCCGCAAGAGTTTCCTTATTTTCGAATTCAAGGAGAGTTGTTTTATTCTCGGGAGGTTCGACGTTTCAGAGCTGATGCATATTGTATTCTCGGCGTAAATATATGGCTGACGAGAAGTTATGGCGAAAGAGTCCATTCGAAAATGTTTATCGTACGAAAGGCACCTTTCTATTGATGTAGAAATGCAGAGAATGTATCAACTTGCACTCATTTGACGCGCCATTTAGCTCATCTTCTTCCCCAGCGCGAAAAGAAAATATTTGATGAAAGAAAATAGACAATGAGATGACGAATTTATATTTCAAACCGCCTCGTTAGAAAAAGAATATCGTGAAAATGATGCCTCTCAGCGATCTAAAAACAGTACTAAAAACGCATTCAACTAGATGCATAAAATTTAGAGTATTATCATTACACCAAAAGTGCTGAACAAATTTCCATAGAGATTCTGCATAAAAGGTAGTCTGTTATTCCTGATGAAGGCACAATAATTTGGAAAAGCAAATAATTAGGTGGACGGAATTTTGTACAGAGAAAACTGCATTCGTTGAGACACAACCACTGCATTAAGCAAGGGTAGTGATTTCAACAAAACCTAATCGCACACTCTCAAATGAAAAGGAATTTGTGTTCTAGACTCGTTTAGAAGGATTAAAACTGAAAACTGCACTCACCAACAATTCGGTATAGTTATCTTTGAGTTTATATTAAGTTTATATTTGCGTTTTTGAATTATAGTGTGTTTTATGACAGATGTTTTTAGCCTTGTTGAATTTCAGTGAAAATTTGACTGGTTTCTACCGGCTCTAACGGCCTTTTCTACCGGTTATGTCTTTGTACTGAATATTATTAATATTCAGTACATTATCTCCTTGTTTTATAGTTATTTAGAACTATCAGTTAGTATTTGCTATTTAGAATTCACGATGCTCTTAACATGTTGAAATTGACTACCTTTGAATCTCTGAACTGATTTTTCTTAAATCATAAAAATTAAATCATACTAAATTTTCCCCTTCTAATTCATTTTATTGGTGTTATTTTTATCACAGACAGACAAGCAATTTTTTTAAGAGTTCGATTTTCATAAGTTGAGGTGTTCTTAAAAGCGGGGATTGATCACAATTTTGAGTTGATCATTGCACTACTTTTTCTGTGCTTCGGGTGTAAACGGGAATGTAAAAATTTACATTTTAGTGGAAACATCAAGTTAGCAGTGATATTGCACTTTAGGGAAGTCATACATCAATGAATTTATCAGTTCAGGCTTGTCAGGGAGCATCTGGGGGGCTGATTAAACGAAATCACAAAATCTACATTTATAAACAAATTCTATAAATACCTTTATTAAAATAAATGATCAGGATCGAACTCCGCTTTATTTCGGAGAAATAAGAGATTTTTGCTGCACATTCTAAGTGCAAAGGATATTATTGAAATTTGAAAGTCACGAATCAGATAACGATGGGTATTTTCTAACTGCTGCTTGTGGGCGTCGTTCCCGATCAACAGAGAAGTAGAAACAATATATATCTCTCTCTATCAGTTGCAGGGCTGATGTGACAAATATTCGCGCCACAATGTCCGTCGGCGGCGTCTCAGAAACGGGAGTTTTCTGCAGTAGAGCGAGATTCACACACGTAAGCGAAAAAGTTGAACGTTCTGTTGGCAGAGGGCTTTTTCTACACCGGCGTATGATTCTGCAGAAGAGTATGAGCAACAAGAGTTCCGTCTTCCGTGGTTTTTCTGCGGATTAACAAGAAACGAGGTCATTTAATTAGGCTTCACGCTTACAATGAACTTGGCATTAACTCCTAGTATTCAGTTTTTGGTTAGTACTGTGAAAAGCGTCGGGGATAGAAATGCCACAGTTGGCTGCTTCCATATCTCGGTGAATAACTTAGGTGACGTCAGGCTTGAGTCTCTGACAAGTGTTACATGGGAAAATGTATAATTTCTCCTCTTAAATGGGCAAAAAATCGCACCTAACTCTCTAACCTTATCAATTTTCCACTTTTATGTTATCAAAAAGAAATTCAGTTGAAGATGATACATCTCGCTCCAACCACACATTTTAAAAGCCTCGGAAACTCAAACCAATGTCTTTTCTTCAGTGGGGAAACAAAACCTTTCAAGCTTCCGCCAAGTTTTACATTTTGATATTCGAACAGAAGCTTTCCATTATATTTCATCATTTTTAACTAAAAAATCTATGTCTACATTTTGGTGGAGTAGAAATTCTTTAAAATTCCTAGATCAAGCAAATTACTTGTCTAAGTCCCGTTTAAAAAATAAACGTAATACATTTTTGATTTTAATCAATATTTGCAATATTTATTTCAATTACTCCTCACAAAGCTTTAAATTCTTCTAATTGTATAATCAACTGTAAATAAATGTATAACTAGAAAAAAAATCACTAGAAAACTTGAGAGTCAAAAAATGCTTTAAGTGCTTAGAAACTCTTAAAATGTGCATCTCTTCTGCAGAAGTTGCCACGAAAAAACCAATGATCCGTTAAAACTTTATTAACATCCCATTTTAAAGCCACAATAGGGCTATTTTGGGGCTTATCTCGTAATTTCTAGTCAGTCAGTTGACGAATAGGACATAGATACCGGCACTCCCCTCTCCTAACGTCTACACCACACCAGGGGGAGAATGTTTGCTCCTGAGGGATCTATCGTGCACCAGCTTAAACAACAGTTGTTGATATAATCGGTTCAGGTTCTCAAAACTGAAACCCGCCGGTTCCAAATCCGATAACATTTTACCGTTGCCCAGGTTCCATTAACCCTTAATCTATTGACAGTACTTATAATATACCATTTATATCTGAATTATATTTTCGAAATGTATCCATTTTTTTGATGGTGTTCTAAAAAAACACGGAGAAAGTAACCCAAATAGCAAGAAGTTAAAATAAGCTAAAAGTAGGAATGAAAAATAATAATTAAATTAATTAAGATATTTCTATTAATTAAAATTTTTTCTTGGGTCCTTTGGGATTATTCTGCAGGAAAATTTAAGTACTTGAGCAAAAATAAAGTTGGAAAATTGATGGAACGTAATTCAATAAATAAATGGTTAAGGAGAGAGATATCAGCAATAAAGCTGCCTGTACTTAATTTTTCCAAAATTGTTAAGTTTGGAAATTTGAAAAACAAAGTCTTAGGAACAAAAGTCTGAAGCCTGGATCTAGATAAATCTAAAATATTTACTTTGTGATCTAAACACCGCTTCCATTGCTCAGACCAAATACAAATAGATTTCACCTCCAGGGAACCCGAACGGTTCCATTAATTCAGGAAAATCAGTGAAAATTTCAAAAGACACCTGGTTTCTAATTTTAATTTATCTACTGCATTTCAACATAATTCAAAAACGCATTTTCATGAGGAACTGGGATCTGCAATCAGTATCCTAGCATTTGCGCAGTTTAAAAATAGTAAATAGAAATGAAAAAAAAGCAAAAAGTCAATCTATTTTTGATAATTAATGAATTTAATACAAAACTCTCCAAGTTTTGGAAAAAAAATTTCTTTGAATTGAATTTTCAATTTTCTATATTATGCGGGTTGATAAAGTTTCTTCTTGAATAGAAGCGGCAAAAAGTCACTAGAACTGAAACTTCACATAACGTGTAAATGTTAATAATGATATCTCCTGTCAATTCGAGAAGTGATACAATACTATCCGAATGAAACCGTTAAAGAAAGCTCTCCAAGTGTTGAAGAACAAAATTCCTCTTTGAGTCAACCCTGAGCGTACAAATTATCTGAAGCGGAAATTTAAAAAAATTATCCATTTAAAAGCAGAATTGTATTTTTTTAACGATTTCTTTTATCTCGAACTGGAATTTTTTTTTTGCTTTGGTGTTGATTGAATTTTCCCAAAACACTTTTGGAACGATATGTTTTCCGAGTGTTTAACTATATTTTATGACAATATGATCGCATGTTTTAATGATTTATTGATTTCATTATGAAAGTTCATTTTTAATTACTATCACAAAAGTTTTAGTCTTCGACAATTTTATATGCTATCGCGTTCTTGTATATACATTTATTTTGCACTGCAATAATTATTGACAAACGTGCTCTTGGACCAATATCGAATTCTTATCTGAACAAAATATCCTTTATTCAAAAAGGCTCTTGAAACCTCTTTGAATAGTTTTTAAAAATGGAAATATTATTTGAATGGACATTGAGTTCTTTTTTAAAGTAACATTTGCAAGGCAGATAATTACTGTCTTTGGAATCTTCTGTAGTTAATGCATTATAAGAAGCAAGTATCTAAACCTACAATGCATACTGCAGTAAAATTAGATTTTTTTTTGAAAAATATCGTGAAATATTATAAGCAATTTCTTTTTATTAGTTTTCAAGTTCGTCACCAAAAGACTTCTGTATTTATATTGATTTATATAGAATCAAAATTTAATTTAACTAAGGATTGATAATTAAGTTCTGAAAACATTGGAACCGTTAGTGTACTCAAATGAATAAAGCTTCAAAACTTGCTTGAAGAAGCAGGGAGAAAGTCGATTTCAAATATGGAACAAATCGAGTTGAATGAAAGAGCGCAATAAGTGTCATACATAATTTCTATACACATAATTTCATACATCAATAAATGTTATAAAATAACTTGGTTAAAAGAAGGTTTCATGGTATAAGCCATTTATTCTTTTTTTTTCTATAGCAACAAAACTATTAGAAAGTAAAGATTCACAAATGTCTCAATATCTTAAAGAAATGCGAACTTTCTCGGAATATTAGACAAATAAGTAAAGCTATGAAACATATATTTCAAACACTCTGAATATTTACTGTACAGACATTTGAAATGTTTTCGAATGCAAGTTCGTTGAACTGACCATATGTTTGAATATCAACTTTAAAATGAAAGGTTTTTTTTTTAAATTTTACTCCAAGATTTGTATTTAGTATGAAAATTTATATTTTCTCAATAAAGCCTCAAAAAACTTTTTAACATAAAAGTAAAAACTAAGGTAAGAATCTTAAATTGTCGGGACATGTATTAAGATATTATTTCTCTGAATAATGAATTTAATGTAAATGTTAAAAGTTTAGAGATGATTTTTTAAAGAAAAAGTAAAACATTCGATTGATAGGTATTATCTGAATTAACAGATAATGAAACATGCTTTACAAGTTAGTTAATAAAAGAGAATTTACAGATGCGAAAGCTGATTCAAAACACACCAGACCGAGAGCACTACAAAAAATTTTAGGCTAAAGTCGAAGGTTGATTTCATTTTCATTCGGAATAGCTTTCATCAGTGTCCATTTACTTTAAAGGTCTGCAAGTAATCGCTGTAAGAGTGACCAAGAAGCCTGAATTCGGAGGGCAGGCGATTACTTTTTGGTTCTAAAAAAGGGTCTAAAAATTGATTTCAAGATTTTTGAATCATGATTTTGTGTCTGTAAGCCAATATGCATGTGATGACAACAGATGACAGAAAAAGAAAGCGAATGGATAATATTTGTTTCATATATTGTACAGAATCCAAAGTTGAAAAAGAGAGCTAAACAGGTTACTTCTTCCCTACTTACATTAACAATGCCCTTTATTTACGCGGCCAATCTGATATAACACATAAGTAATTAATTACTTTATTTATTTGATTATAGCCAAACGAATAGAAGGAAATTTTAATTTTTTTTCTTCTCATCTACGAAGTATGAGTTATAGAATTTGTTTGCATGCTCATGGATATTCTAATTCAATTTTAAAGATTTTCAAACTGTTTGAAAATAGTTTATGAGAAATATAATTGAAAAAGTAAACAATGAAAGAGACTAATATCAAAGAGCAAATGTATTTTAAATTTAAAAAATTAAAATTAATATGTTTATTTACTTTTGCAAACAAATTTAAGACATCTTCCTTCGTTATTGGAAATTGATTCTGCTCATCAAAACTTTGGAATTTTGAAATGCTTTATAAAATGGTGCCAAACTTTTGTTATTCAGAAATTCCAGCCATGATTATTCAGAAATTTCCAGCCTAGAAGCGAAATATAAATATATGAAAACGGCAAATTTTAGTCAAGGGGCAAAAACAAAGCCTTCTTCAAATATTCGAAATCGAAAAGTTTTTTTCAAAACAGATTGTTTTGTCTCAAAGAAATATTTGAACAGACAAAAATAGATTGAATTCACGTATCTTATTCATAATGTTGAAAACTAGGTGTATGTCTTTCCAACTTTTTTCCAAACTTCTCTGTACAATACTCCATTTTGAAAATGGAACAGCATACTGTTAAGTTTACTTCGCTATTTGAGCGAAAAAAACTCAGGACTTTTCAGATATGTAGAACTATTGAAATAATAGTAGGCGTAGAAAAAAAAACTTTGAAATAAGAATTTGATTAAAATAACTTTTTAAAAAAGTAATTTTTAAAGCAGTTTTCATATACTTATGGAGTAAATGTTTAAAAATATCCATTTTCCACACAGTATAAAATAGTAAACGTAGAATATATATTTTCTGCACTATTGCCTTATAGTAAAATTTTAGGGATATTTTATATCATAGCATAAAATTTCTATACAAATTTAAAATACAGCAAGTAGCAGCATGTCTAAATTTTGAGATTTTACACACCCAAATACACCACCGAAATCCATTTATCAGTTTAGATTCAATCTACGGCCAATCATTCTGGAACATTTGATACACACCAAACGTTCCAGACTTTACTGAAGATAAATGTGCATAAGTTAAATTGCTATTTAATTGCTTTCTGTTTAAATATATGGTTTTCGTGACTGGTAGAGGCTAGTACATATACTTTATGAAGATGATTTCGTTTAAATTTTGACAGAAATCTACATCTTAAATGCAAACGCCATACACAAAATTTCATCTACCAAGTAGGGCTTTATTTTTTTTCCCTTTCAGATTTCCCTCAGCAAGGGCTACCCCTACCTAGCAATGACAGTTATTATAAAGCACAATTATAAAGGCGAGCAAGTCAGTTTTCGTTTAATTAATAAAAAATCAATGAATTAATATTCGAAAAAAACTGTATTAACATCAAATATTATCCACTACAATTTTTTTAAAAATTGCTTGAACTCGAGTGGATGAATGAAAAGTATTTTATTGCGAATGAAAATTTGAACAAGATTATATATATATATATATATATATATATATATATATATATATATATAT
>JAOUZG010003113.1:284847-296136 GCA_026289955.1 Argiope argentata
ATATATATATATATATATATATATATATATATATATATATATATATAGGGAGAGTGTGAGTTAATAGCAGGAATTGAAAAACAAAAATAAATATAGGCATACAAATTCAATATTCATCTTCATCGGTTTGTATTTTCAGAAGCATACAAATGCGACAACTCAGATACGTAATGACTTCTGAATGAAGTTTCGAATCTGTTGTCTGATTTTTGTAACTGCGGTTTAGTTCTGTGTCAAATATTGCTTTCAATCGGTTGGTAAAAAATGCGTTTGACAAACAAATTCACTTTCATTAGAAAGCTCGCTGGAAAGTTTTGTAGAGACCACTCACGCTGGTTAAATCTTCAAAACAAGTCAAAAGATTTTACTTCCAAGTATAATTTTTTTGTTTCCCGACATTGAAAGGGATCAGATGAGCATGTTGAAACCAAGTTTTTGACACCAACCGGACTTCCTCTTTGTAATATGAATGTCACAAACCGGCCTCGCACCAAAGGCCGTTGCCATCCCGAATCTCCAGAGGAAATAATTCAACAGTTCAGCAGCTGTCTGGGCGGGATAATGACTCCATCGAGCGCATGATTATTGAAGCGCATCGGGACCTTTATCAGGACCGAGCAGGGATTTCTGGGTTCTTAACCTGAATGCTTAATTTCACGTCGCGAGCTAATGATGAAATATCGGGATATTTTGAAGGCCAGTTTACCAGGATTCTGGCCTGATGGTATTTGTAAATCATCCATTGCGACGCGTTCAAGTGTAAATTTCAGTTTCGGTGTTATATTAGCCCTCTAATTGAAGAATTAAAAAAAATAATTCAGATGCTATCAAAGCTTGTCGATATATTATATATATATATATGTATGTATAATTTTGTAATTTGTTAAGATTTAAAAACAACAACATGAACTTGATAGAATAAATTAAAAAAATTATACTGAGAGCAATTTAAAAAAACAGTGTATAGATTATATTAAAAAAAATTGGCATTAAAAAAATCTACTTTGGGATTAATATTCAAAGATAGTATCTTTTTATTTGAATTTGAATATTGGCAAAAGCACGAGACTCAATGTTTTGATGCAGGACTTTAAATTCCATATCAATAAAACCTAGCAGTTACAAATTATGTATTGCAATTTAAAATACATTGAAAGTTGAGAAAACATTTTACAAGAATGAAATTTTACAGCTAAAAATAAATTCCTTGAATTTTAAAGAGAAGTAATAATTGATTCTGGGCGATAATAGTTTGCGTAGATATGTTCATGAATTTTTACGAGTTAGCTATGTCTTTAACAGCAATTCAATCTGTTTTCGCTCTCTATCAAATTATATGACACTTATTTATTTTCATTATTTTATTTCTTCTAATTGAATAAAACCTTTTGATGAACTCGGTTCAGTGTGTTTCCAATAATATTTTGCAACTTCGCTAATTCATGAAGCATTCAACTAAATGCAGTTGTTCAGTGTTAAACGTCCGAATAATAACTAGTTTACATTTGTGTTGCGAATTGGTAACAAATAATTAGAGCGATTTCTGTGCCGTATACATTAGGTTTATATACATATTATATATACACTTTTATTGCGTTGTATGAGGACTGGACTTTTTTTTGCTGGTTGTAGGAAATCATTTAAAAAAAAAGTTGCTTTCGATTTCTAAAGGTGTGAGAAAAGGCACGCGACCTTATTAGATGCATGCAGTGTAAGCATGTGCGAAACTAAAAAAATTCTTTCTCAGAATTTCCTCTCTTGAGCCCAAAATTCCGCAGTCTTGACAGGCAACCTTTCACGAAATCATCAATTTTATCGAGTCGAGAAAGTTTGGAGCTGCTCAATATTCATTAAGGTTTTTTTTTTCGTCCTTCATTTTTGTTGAAAGAGGTCTCGAGAGAATCCATCATCTAAAAATAGAAAATTTCAGACCTGAACTCATTTTTTTCAGTATGCAAAAAATGCCTCTTTTTTAATCATCTTAATTTTCTTTGGACCTGCTCAGGTATTTTTTGTTTTTACTTCCTTTTCTTTAGAATCGGGACCAAAATCAATTAAGAAATGGAGGGCAAAAGGTGCGGGATGTAAAAAAAAGAAAGTAAATAAACGAGATAAATAAACACATACCTCAAAAAATAAAATAAACAATGAAATAAGGGCCAACTTTCTTTGTGGAACTTATGAAAAAGCAAATAGAATTGTAACCTTCTTCTGAAAGGTTAAAAAAAATGATTTCTTATTAGAGATTAATGCAATTAGCGACTACAATATAACGTTTTTTTATACGTTTTTTACTATAAAATTTGATTTTTTTATTAGAGAATTATTTTAAGAATTTTTCACACAAAAAATTACTTTGTAGGATGTTTTATGCCAATATTTACAGTCACTCCGAAAAGTTAAGTGCTAATGCAGCTATTTGTGCCATTCTATTGAGATTAAAACAATGCTACGAAAAGGATCTGAAAGAAACTCACTGTTGAATGCATTCATGAATCCACGTTTCACAATCATTTCTAGTGTTGTGATTCACTCAGCAAGTCCAGCGGGAGTGTTCTCGTTTCTTTTTTAAAGGAGTTCAAGAAAAGTCGGGATTTCTTTGCATTCATTTCATGAAAAAATTCATGAAACCATTTCATGAAAACGAAATTCAAAGATACAAACTTTAGAAAGTCATTTAAATTAATGCTACAAATAATCCGTTAAAAGTGATAAATTTCAGATAATTTCTTCTTAACGAAAAGTGGACAGCACTTGAGAATTGAAAAAAGAATTCTATTTGACTAGACCCCGCCTTACAGCAAAAATAGAAAAGAATAAAAATTTAAATTCTCCACAGACAAGTTTTAGAGCAGATTTATGTCAGGATTCGAAGGAACTGGGGTGAAATCAAAAAAGATTTTATATTTTATTCCATTATTTCTAGTGGATAGAAAAGGCACGCGGCATATATGCCAGATGTCAGTGAAATTTTAGATTCGTTCACTGACGTTTTTATTTAAGAAAGAGACACTTAGCTTAAAAGTAATGTAAGATTGGATGTGTACTTTTTATTTCAATTTTTTTCGGCATCACAATTGAAAAGTAGCGACAGTTTCTTAAAAGGAAATGTCTGCATATGCATTTGTTGAATGCACTCATAATGCAACAGAAAAATATGTTTAAAAAAACCATTGATAAGCTTACGGAAGAAGTAAAAACTAAAACGGTGCAAAAAAATGTATATCAGATATGGATTGAATTCTAAACAATCGTCTTTCTTCTGCGAAATAATAATTACTAGGCTCATATTAATGATTCCTTTCATGACTCATTAAGGAGAAATTAAGGTATGCGATTACGTTAGGGATAAATTTTTGGAATTCGAAATTTTCGAGCATTTGCATAAAAAAAGATTGAAATAATATCTATGAAACCAAAACATACCAGTTAAGGGGCAAAAATGTTTCAAAAATTCGAAAAAAAGGTTTTATCCCCTAAAAAGAAATTTAAAACAAAAATCTTCAAGTTTTGAAGTTTATTAAACGGTTTGCTTAATTTTTTGAAGATAGCTTAAGAAATATAATATCTAGTTCTTGAACTAAAAAAATAAGCTTTATTTCTATCCTTTTCCTGAATATTGGAATTCAAATGATAAATGACTTTAAATTTTCAATTTCTTCACTTTGTGAAGCACTAAAACAATTTTTAAATAAATCGATTACTTACTTTCTAGTTCAGAAACTATAGAACATATTGCGAAATTATTGAGCCAATATTGAACAAAAATGGATTATATTTTATTTTATAGTTCGTGCAATAAGCTTCTATTCAAAAATTAAATTTGATTTTATATTTTAAATTATAAAAACAGAAAATACCATTTTCTATTTGCTATCCATATTTTTATTTAAATATTTAGAGCAAAAAATTGCTAAATAGGATGGAAACGCATATAAATGTAAATATAAATGTCAGAGTAACTTCCAAAACAAAGCAGTTTAGAAACAGAATCATAACGGTTTTATTAAGAAACCTACTAAAATATATTGATTAAAATGTTCACATTTTTCCTCCCCCCCCCCAAATTTTTTTAAAAGAAGTTATCTATCTATAATAAATAACTTAGTTTCCAAGGAAAAATCTGCTATGTTGAGTGCATAGAATAGTTTTCTCCATTACAAAAACGCGACAGAATGTTAATTTATTCCATGAGCCCAGAACAACTCTTATCAGACGGCAAAATTTTATATTCATATTACTAAATCAAGTAAGCGACTTTCACGAAAGAGTCGAGTTTTTATTTTTCTTGGTAGCATGAATCTCGTTTATTCAATTCCTACAATTAGCTCACACTCTTCTTTATATTCTATATCTTGTTCAAATTGTTAATAAAATACTTCAATTCATCCAATCAAGCTCAAGTACATTAGCTTGTAATAAATGGCATTTGATGTTATTGCAGTTTTCGTCAATTATTAATTCATTCGTTCATACATTAAAAACCAATTTTCTCACATTTATAGTAGTTCTTTATAGTAGTTGCAATTGTTAGGTCGGGATAGCCTGGTTGGTAGGGCGTTGGATTCGCATCCTTTGTGCTGCGAGTTCGAACCTGGTTGCAAAGTTCTCCATGTCGAGAGTTATACCACTGGGGATACTGAGTCAAAGGGGATCGTTATTCTTGCTCTCAAGAGTCCGTACTCTCAGCAGATATTGCACCCACTATTCCCGTTGTAAAGCGGAACACGAGAACAAAAATTGCAGTTATTTAATAAAAAGCAACTAAAATAAAATTTCTTCTAATATCCAAAGTAGGAATCGATTTCAAAAAAAGGTTTTTTATATTTTTTATTAATTTTTAAAAGGTACCAAAATGCATTTAAGATCAGACTAAACTTCATCCAATCTTTCTCTTTCAGTTCGTAACTCAAGGAAAAATTGTAGCAAGTCTCAGAATCACTTACAATCAAAAATTAATTTATATTCTGTCACCTTGAACTGTCAAACATTTAAACTTTCAGATGGAAAAATGTTACGCAATGGGTAAGGGGTAAAAATGGGTAACAAAGATTGAAAAAAAGCTCTAGGAACCCGAAGGAATACGAATCTCTGTCCTTTATGACACACATATTGCTGAGGATATGAAAAGACAAGAAATCAGGCACTAATCCGTCAGCAGAGTGGCCATCGTTCGAACATTAGCAAATTTTGACTTCAAATTGTCAAGCAGTTAACCATTATTTTATTGATTGGTTAATTGTATATAAACAAGTAATATAAAAAACAATTTTTTAAAATCAATTCCTACTTTGGACATTAGGAAAAATTTAGAAAAGATTTTATTTTATTTGCTTTTTATTAAATAATTACTATTGTTGCTCTCATTTTCCTCTTTACAATGAAAGGAAGAGTGCAGTAGCTTCTGACGGTATGGACCCCAGAGCACCAGAATAACGTTTCCCTTTGGCTCAGCACTCCCAGTGGTATAACTTTCGACATGGTGGACTTTGCGACCAGGTTCGAACACGCAGCACAAAGGATGCGAATCCAACGCCCTACTAATCAGGCTATCCTGACCTAACTATTACAAATACTATAAAGGTGAAAAAATTAGTTATTAATTATTGTCTAAGGAATAAGAAGAGATGTATAAGGAATACATGAAAAGAAATAAAATTGTTCGCAAACGCTTTATAAGCCTTTAAGTACAATAAACGCATAGTTTTGCCAAATTTAGGCACTTTTTACTTGGTAGAATTATGGTCGGTTTGAAATGGCGGTGTACCCAGTGGGAAATATCCGAGGAACTAGGAATCACTAGAAATGTCATCTCCAGGCTTTGGCAATGATTGTAAGATTATGTTATTGTGAGTAGACGTCACAGCACAGGTCGCCCCCGATTTGAGGATGAGGCTCGGCAATTGACAATAACTTCCAAAGGAAACAGACGAAACACAGCATCAGAGCTGTCTCGTCAACTCTCTTCAGCCACTAATATTACAAGTCAGACCACGTACAGACTCTTAAGACAAAGTAGTTCATATGCTCGCAGGCCTGTCAAATGTGTTCTACTTACTGTAATTCACTGTCGCCAGCGGTTAGAATAAAGAGCATGCATTGCGGACATTGCAACAGTGAGCTTGTGTAATGTTTTCCGACGAGAACATGTTTGGCATACGGAACATTCATATGATGTTCATTCACCAAGATAACATCATTCAACAGCATCGTTATGGTGGTGCAGGTTTGCTCGCTTGGGCAGGCATTATCCTGGGTTCCAGAACGGACCTGCTTGCTCAAACTAGCACTATGATAGGTTAAATCTCTCGGGACGTCATTATGGAACAACATGTACGTTTGTTGAGGAGCACCATGGGGGTAGAATTCCTGTTGATGGATGATAACGTCCGTCCTTACCGTGCAAAGATCTTAAAAGAATGCCATCGATCGGAGGATATCACCCATATGGGCTGGTCAGTATTCTCGCCGGACTTGAATGCAGTACAGCATGCGTGGAACATGCTTGGCCGACGAGTTGCGGCCCATCAACCACCTCCTACGTATCTCTACCGGAACTTCATAGAGTATTGCTTGATGAGTGGCGTGATATTCCCAAAGATCAAATCGACAGTTTGATACTCAGCATGCCTAGGCGTAGTACGGACTGTATTGCATCGTCTGGGGGATATATTTGGTATTAACCATCATACCAACCATATAATATTGGTTTTTGTAAATAGGATTGTTTTTTGTAATTTGCTTCACGAAGCAAAAAGTCGCAATTTTTATTAAGGATACCAAATATATAATATCGTTTTTGCTTTTTATCTTTTGTTTAATTAATAGGCTTTAAAAATAAGTCACATTTGTTTTGTTTCTGACACTTTCTTTTCCTGAACTTGCATTATCTTTAATTTATTGACATGGTATAAATAAATTATTTGACTTATTCTGTCTTTAAAATCTATTATTTAACTATTATTTAAAAACATACAGACGATGTAAAGCTCGAAAAAAAAGGTTGTGATAATAATCCAGGGAAACCCTGTAAAATAAATGATATTGCCTACATCACAACGATATTTTCTGTACCCAAGATATTTCGTATACTTTTTTACACAGAGGCATCAATTTTGTTCATTTAAAACAGTCGTTTTTTTAGGTCAAAATTTTAGTAATACGAAACATTTTGTGACCAATACCATTTTAGCATCAAGGCACTTGATTTCAACACATATCATTTCTTTTCTGCTAGCATCTTTACTGTTCAGGAGGGCATTTTGTTCATTTTTCAAAGCTGATCCTAGAAGATATTCCATAATGTTGAGTAAAAATAGCTAATTCACTCGAATAACAGTTTACTCACCTAAAAATTTTTTATCATCTGCAGCACATATTTCAATTATTTTCAAAGCTCTTTGTTGGAAGAAGCTGTACACTTTGTGATCAATAAAATAAACTTTGTGATCAATAAGTGTTGACAAATAAACACTACTTTTCTCTCCATGTTTTCTGTACAAGCGGCATATTATTATACTTATATAAATAATATGCGGTATACTATTCAAACTGCATATTATTTATATAAAAATAATTGATCTTCAAATTCATCTTGCTTTTATGAAATTTCTAAATATCTATTTTTTTCCCCGAAGACTTTTCTTGAGATTTTCTGCGTATCTTTACGATTCCTTGAATGCAGTGAATCAAAGCGTGGCAATCACTGCTTTAATGATTTTCCGATGCAAATATTTTCAAAAAGTTCCCTCCGCATTGAAAATGCTTGAGTTTAAATTCTAATTTCGAAATGCAAGAGGAGACTTTTATAGTTGTGTTGAGATTCCCTTCCCGACCTCACCCTAAGAAATTTCATTTTCTGAAAACAATGACGGAAAAATGTTTACGTAGGACTGTTTGCGGCGACGTAATTTTCACGTTAAACATTTACTTAGAGATATATATTAAATACTTATTCTCCAAGGTTTTTAACTTCTCAAAACTACAAACACAGAAGTAAGTTAAGTTTCTTACATAGCGCAGTTTCAAAAGATGCTTTCAAAAGGAGAACCATTAAATATTTATAAAATGTGTTTTGACTGTTTAGTTTTCAACTTCTTTCTCCTCGGTCGGTAATATCTCTTTTCTTTCTAGTTTCTCCGCGTTTTCAATTAGATTCTTTTGTGTCCGTCATATTATGAAAACACTTCAATTTACAATGCGGATCAACGAGATTTACCTCATTACTTTTTCACAAAATAGCTTATGAGCGAAATAAGAATTTTCTTTTAAAGAGTTCTCAGAAAATTGTGTAGGTTTAATTCTTTAAGTAATTGAAATAAATTCTTTAGAGCATTTTGAATACGTTTGACGTAAAAGTCGAAACTAACATGACTCGGTGATGACTTTTAAAGCTCATTTGCAGAGATGTATTAATAACGGATGCATTTTTTCTTCATATAGTTGTTCATTTCATCTAATTTTTCTTTTCAATTATTCAATTTAATAATATAAATCTTTTATATTTAATTGCTAATATATTAAACATATGGTTTGTTTACTGTAGGAGAATTTGAAGGAATCGATCAGCTACCAATTTAATAATATAAATAATTTATAATTAATTACTACCATATTAAACATATGATTGTTGTTGTTACTTATGGCCCTTGCCATGGACAAAACCCACTGATGCATCAGCAGATTTTTAGCCGAAGGTATGCGTCTCTTGTTTTGAAGGAGCGCCCACTAGGGACAAGAGTAGGACTTCAGCTTCACCACAGTCGCTTGCACCGCCCCTTTCTACAGGGTGTAACAGTCACACATCTCACGGAGAGAACTCAGGAGAAGAACCATGCCCGAACCGGGACTCGAACTCGGGACTCCCAGTACACGAGTACCTCATTTACTCTGTGCCAGAAAGCCGGCTTAAACGCATGATTTCTTTACTACAGGAGAATTTAAAGGCATCAATCAGTTTTTTTGGCATTTATCTAGAAGAAATCACTTTACGTTTAAATAGATTGAAACATTTATCTTTTTCTGAGATAAATATGATTCTACTGCACCAAAGAATCCTCAACTATGAAGAAGTAGAATTTATGGCAAATGCTAGTACTCGCTCTTTGTTAATCCCATAATGCTTAAGCGTGGAATACATCCGAGCGTCTATTGAAACAGCGTTCCGATTACTTGCAAATGGCCCAATTCAGTTTTAACCCAATAGATTCCGAGAAACAAGACGAAATACAATTCACATTTCGCAATATTTGATCAAGAGTGTACATTGTGCAATGAATTCCAGTTGCTTCATTATATTTTTTATTCCAATTTGTATTCTTAACGCATGAAAGCGCTATAATTGTAACACTCTTAGGATATAGACATGAACATTAAAATAAATATTTTAAGTTTCTATGAATGAAAGAAATATATTTTCACTATATTTAAATTTTTTTAAAGGATTCTACTGTCTAAAAAAATCAAATTATGGAAATTTTCTAGAATGTGCCACCATTTTAAAAAGATTTCTCCCTTGCTTGATGGCAGGAGTGCACCATCCTGGTGGATCGGCGATGGCCCGGCAGTAAGGTGTTGGCTTCGGAATCAGTGGGCTACAGGCTCGAGACCCGATTTCACCAAATAACCATTGTGCAATCGTGTTTGGTGCATGCTAAATCCGTCAGGATCAAACGCCCTCCCGCTGGTATGGCGTGGAATTTCGGAGAGGAGGGTTCCAGATCCAACGTTGCCCCAGTCACTTGACCGCAGTTCAAAATGACGAGATCCGTTTTAAAACACCCCTAGCGTGTCTTTAGAAACAGGACGTTAATATTACAAAACTTTAGAGTGCATGTGCATTTGGGAGAACAAACGAGAAATAAATTAATAAATAAACAATAAATAGATGATTTGCATGTTACTGAGCGTCTTATGGTGCGATCAACAGGGAAAACGTGGGATCAAATATGTTGTAAATAGTGTACAATGGGAGTTGTAAATAGTGTACAAAATTAAATATCTTAAAAAGAACTGCTCCGCTTTGTTTAATCAGTGTGTTAGAATTTTCGTGATGGGACCATACAGAAAGAATTTCTTAAGCATTTTAGTTAATTAATTTTGTTACTTTCCTAAATCGAATAATTTAATTATTTCAAAATTCTTAACTATTTTAATCTTTGAAATAATAGCATTATATTTAACTTTGATATACATAAAGTTTAAATGTTGATAACTTGTCTCTGTCATTTCAAATTAATTAAATTCACAAAAGATTCTTTCTCAATTGTTGGAAATTGAGCGAGCCCCGTTCAATTCCGAAACAACTTTTCTACAGACAGATAATTGAAATATTTTAGCTAATTAATCGCGTTACGCCTTACCGTTGCAAATGTTCGGTTACTTTTAATTTTTGGAGGAATTAGTGATGAAACCATTCAAAGTTTTATATGGATTAAATCAATATTTCATTTAAATCGGTGTTTCAGTATATAAAATCATTATATAAAGAAAAATAGCATTTGCAATATTATCTTTAAAGAGAATTTTTAGGAAGAAAATGTTTATTCACTATTCAAAAGGCACCTATTTTATTTTAAGAAAAACCGAACAGATACACTGAAACAGGAAAACGATTTTGTAATAAATTTCAATTCCTAGAAAATTAAACAGTGATTATCCTTAAGAACTTAAAATGAACGCTATTATTTTATGAAGAAATTAATAACGCGTGGAAGACATTGCTGTGAAATTTTACAAAATATATAATTGCATTTGTGTTGCTATAGAGATGGGAAGAAAATAAAAAAAAATTCCTGTAATACGGTAAACAAATAAATAAATAAATTGTGAACCCAGAAAGGAAAAAAAATTCCCTTAAATAGTTGAAAGATTGCAAGATAAAAAGCCAAAATACTTTATCAGTAGTTTTCCCGTTCAACGTATGATCGAGTAATAAGCGTGCAAAAGATGGCAACAAAGGAAATAAATTGTGCAAGAAATATTTTAAAGAAACTGAAATGCAAATTCCATGAAGCTTATTTTTGTCCAAAAAGAAAATAAAAAGTCAATTAATATCAAAAATGGATCAAATTAATTTTTAAAATTTTGCACACATAAGCTTTATATCTAAATATTTATTTTCCCATATCTTTTGTATTTTTTGAATTGCATTAAATTTTTTTTATTAAGAACTGAATAAGGTTTAAAAGTTTTACTCAGGTAATAAAAAAGGGACTTTCTTCCACCTTGTCAATTAATATTTCTCCAATGTATAATCTGTTACATAACGAATTTATAATGAGAGGCTGG
>JAOUZG010003113.1:296536-310936 GCA_026289955.1 Argiope argentata
TATATATATAATCATTATTATTTGATAAAAGCAGTTTCGAAGACACAGATGACCCTTTCCATTTTTAAGTTCGTTTTATTCCATCCTGGGTGATTACGATTTATTCATAAGAGCAAGGCCAAGGCGCGTCCGTTGACAGCGAGTCATAAAAGCAGAAGCATAAAGAGAGCGGGGGAAATCATTATCCCTTGTCTTAAATACGTTAAGATTTTGATAGGGATTTTTTTTTTCATAGTGCTTATATACAATGAGATTTCGATGGGGGATTTCCTCGACATGCGCTCAATCATGCAAGGGAAACACAGGGATCTGTCAAAAAGTATTTTGTTTAGCTCAGCAATTTTCATCCTTTCACTCGGAGCTTGGGAAACTGTCGTTTTTTAGCTGATTCAACAATTTTACAGCTTCTGCTGAATTAATGAACTAGAACAAATAGAATGGATCAGGAAATAAGAATATTTTCAGAAAGAAGTTACGATGGGCTAAATTAAATTGAAAATTACTTAGGATTTGAATTAGAGTTTAATATTATATAACACTAATTTCAATTGTAATTAATTTCCGAAGTTTTGTCTTAATTTAAGGCATAATAACTTCATTACAGAGCCTTCTATTATTTCCTGATCCATTCCACTTTTTCAAATGAGGTATCATAAAGATAATGCGTTATTGATTACTCCACATGCGGAGTGGATGGATAATAAATCACTGATGTAAACAGGTTCTTTTAAAGGGTCCCTGCGTTTCTCTAGTCTAAAGGTCAACTTAATAAGAACTCCTTTCAGAAATCCAGAGGCGTCTGGTTTATGAGAATATAATGAGAATATCATAGTATATAAGACCTGGTTAGATGATTTCGGTCCCTTTTTTTATGCTTTTTAGCTTCCTGATTTCGAATACCACTCTGCACACACGAGAGCGAGAGAGCGAGAGAGTATTTAATTATTTATCAATGAATATTTAATTATTTATCAATGAATATTAATTATTTATCAATGAATAAATAATTAACTCTAAAAGCAAAGATAAATTAATTAATTTAAAAATTTCAGTTCATATGTTATTTGCAGTTTAATTGCGGATTAAACAAACTTTTCAAATTAAGCAATTCATCGGAACCGACCCGCCAGAAAAGATAAAAGGGCGGGATTAATTGACGGATCAACTAAGAACGCATCGCATTGCATCCTCAGTCACTGCGATTTATTTAAGAAGTTGTGAAATACATTTAAATATTTCTTTTTTTAAATTTGAACAAATGATTTCATTAAATCAGTTTCATTTGATGGCAAAAAAAAGACTTTACAACGAGAAAATTCATTAATTAAATCGCTAAAATATAGCTTTGATCTTTTTCGCTCGATCCTTTTGAAGAAAAATTTCTTTTTTTTTTTTTGAAAGGATTTCTTTTTATCAAAGATGATACGGAATCATAAGAATCTCAAAAACAGAAATTGAGAAAAATTAAAAACAAAGGATTTTGAATCCGAGACAGAATTTTCCCCGATTTAATTAAGAGACCTTTTCCAAGACTAATAAAAATAATTCTGTACAAAAAGAGTAGAGCTCAAAGCAAGACATAATTTGGTTAAAATATTAAGAACTTCAATGCGGTGGAATCAAAACAACTCGCCGATACATTCAAATTCTGCGAGGGAGTAAATGCAGCCATTCGTCTCGGGCATGCGATTAATAATAAACAGATTGGTCCTGAGCTTATCTTATCATCCCAAAATCGCTGGTGGCATTCGATATATTTAAGTGATTGCGTTTACAGGTTTCTGAATGCATAGGATTTTGTCATGCTCTTTGGATTTATTCAATAATTAATAGAGACCAACGAATTTGGTGCAGAGCTCATTTATCAAATTTTATCCATAAAACTTGAAATAGTTTTGAGTTATTCTTGTCACGGACAGACTGACATAATTCCAAAATAATATGTTCTTTGAAGTGAGGAAGTTCAAAAACAAGGATATTCGTGAAAATCGTGAATTCGAAACTTTTGGCGATTTCTACATTTTTTCGGAAACTTCGTATATGAGAAAATTAAAGCAGGATGCTTACAGGATGCTCTTTATCCTAATTACTTGAGTTTGTCTGTTTTTTTGTTTGCGGGCACAATCGTTTTGGACTGCCAGAAGAACAGTGCGATGTGTGATTTTTCAGATAATTCCCGAAGCTGTAACGTCAAACCTTAAGGCAGCGGACCGCAGTGCAAACCTCAATGGAATGGTTCTTAATATAACTGAAACTAAAATTGCGGTCAGTGATCAGCAAGATTGAGAATTCACAAAAGAGATACTAGCGATATGAAATAAACAAATATCTGCGTTTCATGAGATGTATGAGTTTTCATTTCAAATAATTTATCAAACGGATTATTGAGAATCCAAGATAAAATCAGAATCCATTCGAAATTTTCTCAAGTAAAATAAGCATGATTTTAGGAATTTAAAATAATTGTGATTTGAGTCATCGGAAAAGTTTGTTTTTATAACAACTACTGTATTACGTGATAAAAAAATTGAATGCGTTTTAGAGTTTTGAAGACAAAATAATTCAAATTTAATTTCTATACTATGTTTTTTTTTATTTTTTGCTGTTACATCTTTAATTCCTATTATTCTGCTTATCAATTTTCCTTAACACTATAGTATTAAATTATACTTGTATTTTTCGCCGTACCTTAATACAATAATAAGAAGTCCTCAAGTGTAGCAATGAAATTGACTTCCTAGAATCAGATCCATACTGAAAATGTTTCCTCGTTATTCTTTTCTGTTTGAAAACGATATAAATTTTACTACAGAACTGTTTAAAAGTTTCAATGATATTCAAATAATATCAAAGACAAAGAAAATAATTAAAAGTTTTAAATATATCTCTTCCTCACTACTCATTTCCGATTCTTTGTCATGAGTGTATATTTCATCACTCAGAAAAAAATGTTTAAGTCGTGCTTTACTTTTACTTTTTGGATTTTCCCCCCAGTAGGGGCTTCAGTGGTTGAAAATACTTCCTTTTGTGTAGCTGTCACCATAAGTTTAAATTTAATTTTAAATTACTAAAGAAGAAGTTACTTAGGAGTTACTTAAATTATTTTTAAAGAGCGAATGTTTAATCAGAAGTTACTTAAATTATTTTTAAAGAGCGAATGCTTAATCTGATGCATACTAAAAAGCTGTGAAAGCAAACACAGGCCTAGTGAAAAAGAGAGGGAGGAAACAAGTCGAAATTCATTTTTGGAAACAGCCGCTTCGTCGTTTCATTTAATTTCAAGTCTATTCATAGTTAATTAAGTTTCTTGCATAAATGTTTTCATGCTACAGAAATGACATTTCTTTATCAAAATTTATGAAAGTTATTTATTATTTTTAATGAATCGAAGTCTGTTATTAAGTTTATAAAGTATTTCAAGAATATTTACATAACTACGAGAAATATGAAGGATATTTTAAAGTAAATAAAAAATTAGACAAGTTTCCCATTATATTTATATATTTTTTAAAAAGAAAATTCAGTTTTTTTTGTCATTTTCATTCTTTTATTTTTAGAAATCATTCTTTGATAAAAAAAAATAATAATAAAAGAACATTGCTTCATTCTTTAACATAGAAATTTAAGCGTCTCTTGCAATAGAGAAAGGATTTTAAATATTTTCATTTGTATTCCTTCAAATTTGTAGAACGAATTTATTAAAAATGATTTTAAACGCAAGTCAATTTGGAAACAGATATAGTTGAAAATGGCTTCATCTTGAAATGTAAAATAAAGAACTGATTTTAAAAAACCCTATATGAGACCCAAAACAGATTAAATAGAAATCTATATAATAAAAAAGTATCTTAAAATAGAAATCTTAGTAAAAGTAAAAGGATTCTTACGGTTTAAAAGTAAATGCGGAATTCACTTGAAAGTTTTGTATTGTGATATATTCCAAGACACCAAAAGAAAATGAAGAATTAATGTTTCACGCTTTTAAACATTGAATTTACATTTTCTTATCTCCTTGAACGAGGAGGGTAAACAAAGGCGAACTCACCCGCAATGGCCAGGTGCATAATGAAGAAATTCATCCTCGATTTCCTGTTCTTCGACAGCACGAGGGCGACCAGAACGGCGCTGTTGCCCGCGACGATCATTATGAACAGGACCCAGAGGAACGTCAGTTGCTCCGTCTGAAAGGAAAGAAAAAGTTTCGCCATTGGAGATGATTTCTGTCGCAAAATTAAAATCTACTAAGGTAGATTCGGACAAGAGTTCTTCATTACTTTTCTATATAAGACCTTATGAAGCTTCAATAGATTTCTGACAAAAAGTTGAAGTACATTAAATGGATATGTCTCTCCGCAAATAGACATTCAAACAAATTGAATGATTAGAACGAAATAACAGGATAGGTGGGAATTATAGTTGAGTTCAAGGTATTGCCATCGTCCATTGATATAACCTCTCCCATTGTAGGCACATCCCGTCATCGGTAAGGGGTAGCCGACCCCACGCCATTTCTGTACTTACCAGGATACTGAAAACTGACCCCTATTTTTTTTACACATTTTATTAATTGTCATGGAGTATCTAATATAAAACTTCCAAATATTTTAAAAACAGAAAAAAATACAGATAGAAGATAGACTGAATTTAAACATTAAGTTTAAACTTTATATTATATATATATACACGCTGCACAGCACAACAGCAGAAGAATATTTACAGAGTGTACAAAAAAAGAGCAAAACATAAATCTCTGCCCTTAAATACTATGACACAAGCACGTGTGTGTGTGTGTTTAATTTGCATAGATATATGCATATATATGTGTGTGTGTGCATCAGTAACTTCACTATAGAAGTCTTAATAATTATAGAATTAAAGTAAGCAATAATAGAAGAAAAATAATAATAATTTCCAGAGTATGATTTTTGTTAAATTACTCAGTTTTAAGATAATCTTCGATAACTAAAGCACTTTAACAGCAAAAAGTAAAGAATATATTGATTATGTACTACACTATTGAAAATAGTCATGAACTTAATAAAAACATTTTTTTAACAAAATTTTATTATAAAGATAGAAAATAAACGTTTATTTGATTTTAATTATTTTTTAATTCTAATTTTTAATTCATAAAATACCAATATAAATAATACGGATTTTCGAAATACATTCATCTTCATTTCACCACCAGCTGAAACCTCTATCTGAAATGACTATAAAGTTTTAAAAATATAAAAATTGTGTATTTTTATCTATTGATTGAGGTTTACTACTACGATTAATAAAGTACACAGGTTTATTACTACGCTAATAAAAACTATTGTGGTTTACTACTACGCTAATAAAAACTATTGAGATTTACTACTACGATTAATAAAGTAGATAACTGCATCGTAACAAAGAATGAATTAAAATCGACAGCAAAATATCATTTTTCCAAACATAGAGCGTCAAATGCATAAAAAGCACTCGAAACTGTTGAAAGTGCAAGTGGTGTACTGGTAAGTGATTAGTTCACTCACTTTGAAAATGCTGAAATGCATTTTCATGCTGCACATCGGTACAATTTGAAACTAAAATAGCCTCTCTACATCAGCATGGACAAGGAATGAAAGCATTGATCCCTAATTTACACTTATTAAATTTGGCTCAAAATTTGGTTACACTACAAATATTGAATTTGAAATCGAATTTTGTTCCTCTATCTTAATTTTATAATTATTGAACCAACTTCTATCCGACCAGAATGACAGGCAGAATTCCTATGAACGGATTTTATTCAAAATTTGATAAAATTCTACAAATTTTGTGTGATGACCGTATACAAAATTTCACCTTTCTACCTCAAAACGATTTTGAGTTATCTTTGTTACAAATAGACAAAAAGGCATTTTTTAATGCCTTTTTGCCTTTTGCTCTTACGAATCCAGGTATTGTCTAAAAGATAGAGTTTAATACAAATCTCGGATTCAATTCTTTTGAAGAATTACAATACATTCTACTTCGTACACAATTAAGTAATAATTTTTTTTCAATCGAAATCTGTTATTACTTATATTTTCGGCTCTCTTGGTATGATTCATACTTTATAAATTTTTAATATGAAATTTAAAAATTTATTAGAGAAATAGGAAGTTATAAAATATAAATGTTGCACACATTTTAAGATAAATCTTTTCAAGGTTAATTTAAATAAAATATTCATATAACATGCATATAGTCAAGTACAGAAACACAACATGACAAAGTAAACAAAACACTAACGCACAACCATGGCTAGATTTCTTGAAAAAATTATTTTTCTTTTTCTCCATAAATAATTTATATTAATATGCAAAAAGGAATCAAAAAGGAAATGTCAAAACTGGTACTTTTTAGCTTTGCGAAAATTACGGTGCTTTGCTATTGCAAAACGAATTCTTATTCATCATATTATATTACCAAAATTTATATTTTAAAAAGACCACATAATCACCAACTGGACTTCTAAGTCTATTGTTATCTCCTAAAAAGTATACGAAGCTAATTTTCTGATATGCACCATTAAAGAAAAGTTTATTTTCATCTTATTTTTAGAGCTTCAATTTAGATATTAATGACATTTTATCGCATCCAAGTTTAAATTTCTCTTCCCAAAAAGTGCATGTTATCTTCTTCAATTAAAATCTAAATGATTATTTAACGATGAAGATGCTACCTCCGGCGACACATCAGATGAAAAGCCGCATCCAGACTCAACCATCGTTAACACTACTAAATATTTGTTTAATGAATCCCATGTGAATTTTTTCTCCGATGCTCTTTTCAGAAACATCGCCAAATGCAGCGGCTGGTGATAAAAACGGCTGGATTTTAAATGATATTAATGTTCAATTCAGCGTTACTTTTTGCAGAATTTCAAATGTGTTAAAGCCACAGGTTAATGGAGTTGTATTTATTTCCAATTTTTCGTAAACACTCTAGAGATTTTAATTGCTTTTAACGGAGTATCATCACCGAAAGGCTCTGTTACAATAAAAAAAATATTAAAATTGTCGTATTAAATGTAAATAAAATTATTGATTCCAAAATGTATTAAAATATTTAAAAATCGTAATATTTGTATTATATGTTATAGTAAAAAAATAAAAACCTAAATCATAATTTCAAGAAAATTTAACATATTTTTGAGCTTTCATTAAACCTTTTTAGTCCTTGGTTCTTTCGAAAATAACCAAAACTATTTCAGTCTTTCAGAATCAGATAGCGATAATAATAACTACAATTATAAATAGTCAATACTAGCTTTATTACGATCAATTATTACCTTTATTATGATCAATAAATAAGTTTAAATAGAAATCGTTATTTAAAATAGGTTTGTGTTGCGATTCTTAATAATTTAGAATTCAAAATTTACAAGCCTTATTTAATTCCACACTATTTATGATAAACATATTGGAATGTTGATTAGAAGTTAATTTTTAACCAAAATGTTTTAGAATACAGCAAAGTGGGCAAGATTCGACAGCGTGTGTTTTAAAGAAATTAAGAAGCTATTGATCTTGAAGAATTGAAAGTGGGCAATTGTCTTAAAGATGAAGGTCAATGTTTTTAATGACTGCCATTTAGGAATCTAGCGAGCGAGTGTTCAAGCGAATCCTTTAGCTCTCGGGAGTGAAATGTTTTGCAGTTTAACCGAGTCCATTTCTCCTGAAAAGTTTTCATAAATTTCTTCTTCGTGTAAAATTCCTTGGTTATATTTCGGTTCATATTCGGAGTTAGTTGACTCCGAATATGAACTGATTACTGGTTGGAGCATTTCGATGTTTGCCTCCCATACGTATGGCCATGAGCTTGAACTCCAGAAGATGTACGTACCATAACCGGACTGGGATGCTAGTTCGAAATAATATCATATAATAAATACCATTAGAGAAAACTAGCCTAAGTGCTCTTTCCAAAATCCTTGCGCATATTAATTGAAGTACAGCTCGTTTTGTGGCTCTTTATGTATGATAAAGAAACAAGGATTGACGATTTTATAACGTGCCTCTTAACATTTTTCGCTTGATGCATCCTCATCAGTAGGGGATTATTGTGCACCAATGAGAGATCATTTATTCAATCAATTCGATTCAAAAATTCAAAACATTCAGCTTGATACGTGATCTCGGAAGGACGAATCGACACACACATCCCTTTGATTGCACACGACACTGATTAGAAATGCTACTTCTGTAGAAAAAAAATCATACACAAGTTTCAATAGTTCATACAAATTTCAGCGAACTCTGTGCGTTTTGAATCATCGCATGTATTCGCTGTTCCTATTATCACTTCATCTCCTGGATTATGTTGCCATCAATTTCCTACCAGCATTTTTGTACCATTAGCTAAGTTTCTTTGCGGAATAATCCCAGAGAACCCAAAAGAATTTTTTAATTAATAGGAATATATTGATTAATTTAATTCTTAAATATTTAATTAATTTTATTAATTAAATATTTTTATTCCTACTTTTAGCTTATATTAACTTCTTGTTATTTGGGTTTCTCCGTGTTTTTTAAAATACCGTCGGCAAAAATAGTTATATTACGAAAATATAATCCAGATTTAAATGGTACATTCACTTATAAGTAACGCCAGTTGGTAAAGGGTTAAGCAACATCTTCATCAAATGTAACTACTACTTTATCTTTTGGTTTTATGTACCTTGAATGGAATACGATCTTAACAAATTGCTACTATTTTGATTTTTAGTTTCTTATTTATAATTAAACGATCTCATGCCAAAAATAATCCCGAAACTAAAGTTGAATGTTTTTGAACTTTTTTCATCGCACCGATTTCTTGTATACTTTATTACCCTTTTAAGAATTACAATAATTTCTCAAGAAATATGCAAATATGTTGCAAATATCAGAATATCAAAGAAATTTAAAATCGAGTCCAATTTTTTTAACCATTGGATTTTACCACATAAACAACAAATGTCAGAATATTCCACTAACTTGTATTCAATTACTCGCTATAACATTTATTTTCTACGGCAGCATAAACTGTCGACAATATTCATAAACAACATATTAAAAGACGTAAATTAAACACTTTTTTTAGTACACTGGAACTGTACGAGGTGATTCTTCAACAACACAAGGTGATAGTTTTTTCATCTCATTACATATTTTTTCCTACTACGAGAAAACAAAAGGAAATAAGTACATATTTTTTAATTAACTTTATTATATATTTTAAATCTAGTATATAGAATTGAACAAGAAGAATTTCAACCTACATATATTACAAGGTTTCATTGTTATGCCCATAAAAACCTTTTCAAGACAGTCTTGATTTTTCTTATTTCAAGCACATTACGCAATTTACAGTTGCATAAAACGTGTTTAGTATCGAAAAATATAGAAACATTTCAAAACGCAATATAAAAATTTCTTTAAAGTATATACGTATTAGTTAAAAGAAATGTAGATTTTCAATTTTCATGATTGTATGCTTTTTAGATCTTAACTATTTTCTATCGCTTGAAATATAAAAAAATGACAATATTGTAATTGTCAAATTTTTTTTAACTCGACATTTATTTATGTATATTCATGTTTCTGATCATATTGTTTAAGAAAAACGCATTTTTAGAACTAATTTTTCGTAGAGGCGGTAACTCAAAAATGAGCAGAGCGGGTGCATTTTTTTAAAACGAAATTACTAAATGTAAAAAAATAAAGTTAAAAAATAAAGAGTTAAAAAAATTGCTGCACAGATTAGGAGTCTAAAGTGACGTGGAGCTTCAATTTTTGAAATAAATATGTTATTTTGTGCATACACAATAACTCAAAAATGCAGAGACTTAAAAAAAATTGAAATAAATAATATAATCTTGTTATTAAAATAATAGTTTTAGGTCAAAATTAGTATTCAATCGGTCAAAAATAAGATGACTAAATTACATATTCTTTTTTCCGTTACAACGAAGACACAGAATTTTCAAATGTGAAACTTTGAAATTAAAAATCTGTTCACGTGATTCTGTGAGATGTGGCAATCATGAAATAGTTTAATGTCAACAGTTTAATGTGGAGGGAAAAGGGCTAACAACTTTATTAGTAGGAAAGCGGGGGTATCGATGAGTCCTCCTTTCATTTTTAGTATATTATTGCATACATGGTGGAGTACTAATTTTTTCTCAAATTTAGGTGGAGTCATTCGCACAAAATAAAAATATAATTAAAATATACGAATAACTGATGATTAAATTTTAAATATGAGTTCGGGGTTCTTTGAATTTTTTAGTTGGTAAAGAAACCGTCCTTTAAAAGTCTAAAATATTTATTCCAGAAAATTTCAGTGAATTTAAGACTTAACAAGATGAAATAAATACATAGACGAATACACGAGACACGCAGCAGCACACTTTCAACGAACAGTAGCCCGTAAGTAGTAATTGGTAGTAATAGCAACCGCTGTTCACTGAAGGGCCGAACAGAATTCAGAAGAAGAAAGGAATCTTCGTAGCTACTCTCTGCAACCTCTCCGAACCCACTGCGATTACCCACTGTCTCCTCCCTTTAGCTGTGCCCAACTCACTTTCACGACTGCCTACTCCTCACACGACCCGCTGCTGATTCGACAATGAGCTTCGGGATTCAGCACACCAATCTATTCAGGAAACGTTTGGGCTCCATACAACCTTTCTATTCACTAGATTAATACATCTATTAACCATTGAGTTGTTATGCAACTCTTCGGCACTCGACCCTTTTCACGATTTCCTTCTGCTGAGACTGTTGTCTTTTTATAGTTCCCGGAGTCGGGGAGAAAATTTCTTTAACAATCAGGTCTACTTCGGTTCCTATTGGCTTTATCTCCAAAATTCTGGCAAATACTAGAAATTTGGGAATTTCGTGGTTAATTTTGTCACCCACCTCCGAGATGGCTGATTCGCCATCCGATCATCATCCAACAGTGCTCATCGTAAAACGTAGGTAGAGGGATTCCACGGATTGAAATAACCGACTAAAGAAGCAGCATTCAAGATTTGTTAAAATATATTAATAGGAAGTATCGCCCATCGGAACAAGGAATTAAAAAAAATTTCCTTTCTTCAGAAAATTAGAAAAAAATATAAACAAATCCATGCAAAATGTCTTTAAAAAATAAAATTCAATTGAAATAAGGTCATACAATAATATGAGCCCCGTTAAACTGTATTCCATCTTCCTGAATTCCTTTAGGTTAAAATTAGCATACAAGACATACCATCGTCTTCGGGTCATTTTCATGGCATGAGTGCGAATCGAGCTGAAGAATGATCTCGTAAGCAGAGGGATTTGATTCTTCTTCTGGATCACTCATCTCAAAACGACATCCAGCCTCACTTCAGAGGAGCCCTCTCTTCATACATATGGATGACTCAAATTATCATACCACTCAGCGATGTATAAAAAGTACGAGCAGATGTAGTGGCTTCTGTATGCCAACACTGCGTCACTCAGAGCTCCCGCCTCCGTTGTTTTCCGCAAGCAGCAGCTGCACCGGAGAATGGATTCTCTCCGACTGCCTCGTGTTTTGATTCCGAATAGAAAGGAAATTGGGATGAGGAAAACTGCATCATTTAATTAGAAAATGGTTACAGAAAACGAACCGATGGACTTGTCACAGACCGTTACATCTCATTAAACTATCAGTTTTCTTACAATGGTTTTATTTTCTAATGCACGAGGTACAGAGAAAGAATTGCAACAGTAAAAATAATTCAAACTCGAGATTTTGTCGCGTCTCCACGCTTCAGACGTTTTAGAAGTCAAAAATTCCATTGTTTGGCTCTATGTCTGTCCGTGAAAAAAATATTCAAAACCGCTTTGAGCCGGGGTGAAATTCGCAAAATGACCTCTGCATCAAATCTGTACTCGATTTAATTTTGAATCACATTCATTCAGAGGAAGTCTACATCCGACTACATAACAATTACAAAACAGAACAAGCTGGATGAACAAAATTTGGTACACCGATTTAACATCTATATATTAGGTACCTATTAAAAGTTGAGCCGAATTCAACAATATGTTGGGCATCTGTCGGAATATGCTTCCAGAAGTATTTATTATGATTATGATGTCGTGTCCACTTTACAACAGAAGGAGGGGTGTATTAGCTTCTGAGGGTATGGTTCCTTGAGCACCAGAGGGCAGAAATCTGACTTCTAGCTCATATGAAGATGACACACAATTATCACATTCGCTTGCACAGGCCTTTTTTAAGAGGGGGGATTCTCACACTTTGCAGATAGAACACAGAAGAACAACCATGCCCTGACAGGGACTCCCGGATCACGAGGAAGACGTGCTTCCTCTGTGAGAGGAAGTATATAAAAGTGATAAATAAGAATTGCAATGACTTAAATATACCCCATTTGGAATGTGATTTCGTGACTGTTGTTGAAGTTCTTTGCCCAATTTGGTTAGATTGGTTAGGAAAAACGCGAGTAAAGCGCAAAATACCATCTATTAAAGTGAATTCGTATTCAATATTTGACAAGTTTTGGGGTGACCGTCGCACTGGTTTGAGTGAGCAAAGCAGAGACGTTTTTCATCATTGTGTTTAAAAAGCTCTTTCCAGGACATTAACACGTTTGAACGATTTTAAGACGGTAGTCTGTCACACCAGATGAACATGGCTTTAATCAAGTTTATATTTTTAAATGTGTATTTTACAATAAGACCATTACCATTTTCTACAAAGAATTCACAGAATTTTAAAATGCGATGGATTCTGGTTTAGCACATTTCTTAAAATAAATTCGCATTACGTGACAAAAAACATCGTTCCCTTAATGCATGAGCAACAGCTCAGCGGGGTGAAAACGTAACAGTGCGTAATAGTTTAAAATCTGAATTTTCCATTTTTATTTAGATAAGCAAGAATTCTGTTGAGTGAAAAAGAGCGTAATGTATGGTCTTAAAAAGTAAAATGTTACTCTGAAAATATTCCCTCATCTATTGATGCACCCAAAAAACATCACCACGTAGCACTAGGGTCTACAGTGATAAGTGCATAAATTTGGAAATACCTTCCATTTCTTAAATTGTATTTTCATTTTCACACACAAAGATAATGTATAGCGATCTCCAAATAATCCGATTTCGAGTAGCTGATGAAAATGTGTAGCAGAAATTCCCGAGTCCAAAAGCAACCTTTCAGATTTTTGCGTGGCGATGCTGGCAGCGAGTAAGACGGAGAGATTCAAGCTTTCTCGGATGCTCTCCTGTAAATGTACTCACGCATTACTAACCGTCAGCGAACAATAGTTTTGAAAGAATCAATTAGCGTGCGATATGGGACGATTAATCGCTGAAATGCAGTAAGTACACGAGTACAAGAAAACTGAATGCATATTTTAGAGGCTTTCTTTTCAACTGCTTAAAACCAAAATTTCATTTGTAACTACAATTATTGTCCCAAAATCACACACCAAATTTCAAATATTTAAGTTAATTTTTGAATTATTGCATTTACAAACATGAAAAAGAAAAACAGGCCAACAAACGATCAAACAATCAAAGAGCTTAGTTCAAAAGTTTATACATATATTATAACTGTGTGCCAAATTTTATCCATCTAGTTCTCTTCGGTTTTTTTAGTTATCGCCTTAGCACATATTTGGGCACCTGGACAAACAGACTTCCTCCATATGAGTTTTGCTGAGAATTTGACAGAAATCCTCCAATTTAGTATAAGATTATAAACCAAATTCTATCCATCTGACTTTAAGTGCTTTTAGTTACTGTCAGACAGGACGACAGACATAAAATTTAAAAAAAGGCGCTACTAAGGTAGGTCTGAAATGGGGAGACCCTCAAGTTCGTATTTCTCGACGATTACAGAATTTTCTGTTCGGAAAAGTAAACGAGCATCAAGTAGAAATAAAGAAATTCGATTTGTAACCTTTGGACCAAAACAGCCAATTTCTCGTGACTGCCGGACGAAATCCGTTTGCTCGTTGCTTCTCTGCAAATAAGTGTTTTCGCGAACACCAGCGGACTCCTCAACTTGCCCATGTGTTGACGCAATGCGTTTTTGATTTCTGTGCTGAAATGTATGAAACTGGCACACGGGAGTGGTTGTACCGTAGCATAGTGAGTGGTAAAACCATAGCACAGATAAGCACACCGGAGAGGTTGTACCGCAGTATAATGAAGCAGAAGAGAGGTTATACAGTAGCATAGTGATAGGTTGTACCGTAGCATAGTGATAGGTTGTACCGTAAGATAGTGATAGGTTGTACCGTAAGATAGTGATAGGTTGTACCGTAGCATAGTGATAGGTTGTACCGTAGCATAGTGATAGGTTGTACCGTAGCATAGTGATAGGTTGTACCGTAAGATAGTGATAGGTTGTACCGTAAGA